>VWZP01006612.1:356628-395887 GCA_013396995.1 Dicaeum eximium
TTTTTTTTTTTTTTTTTTAATGCCTAAAGTAATAAGTTCCTGTGTCAATAACACTTCACCCATTTCCAGGAAGATCTAAAAATTATGTAAATGTATATTCTTGAAAAAGCAAAACAAAGTATTATCTCTTTGCAGTTATTTTCTTTGCAACTGCATCCAGCAAAATAAATATTTAAAGTCAATTGAACTTGCATATCACGCAGTTGGACAATCTGGTTAATTCTCAATTCTAAGAATTAAATTTCCATAGTTCTGCAAATTGTTCAGTTTCCAATGTTGATTATCTGGTTGAATATCCTGGCTACTGGAAATCCAGTTTTCATCAGAATTTATTTGCTAAATCTTCGCTATGTTTGAGAATACAAACACAGGGTACAAATATATTTTGGGGAATTGCCTCATCCTATACCCTACCTGAGCCTTTTCCTATCAAAAATACAAAAGAACAATTTCTGTAAGAGCAATAATTCATGTCAGAGTGTTTCTAAATTTCAACTGGTGAAAGCATCCAGTAAATTAATACAGCAATTATTTTACTTGACAACAAGTTTATTAATGGAACTGATATGCACTGGAATTCCAAACACAGCTATAACAATGGAAATTTTTTGCTGCAGTGTATATCCCCTACTGCGCAAAAACATCCCCTAAGATATTATAAGATTAAGGCAGCCTAGAGATGTCGTTTAGAGAAAACCACCAGCAGCCACTGCTCTATTTCCCAGCCTGGAACAGCAGTATCTAACAACTTCTATTCTAGTACTTGGGTGCTGCTCAGAGCTTGAAAGGCACCATTCATTACATCAGTCACCCTAGATACATCTTTTGGCTCATTGTCATCTCTGATTAAAAGATCATCCAATTTCTAATAATCTTCTAATTTATAAATACATTTTCAGCAGGTTTTCAATAAAGTTGGAAAAAGTAAGAAAAAAAGACCCATCTCCAAACATAAACTAGCAATGTTTCTAATCTACTCTCTAAAGTATTTGGAAGAATGTAGATTTAGAGCTTTTTTCCCCCTGAGTTCTTTTTCTCTATCTTTCTACATTCTGCACACTATCTTGTGTAAGAAAAAATTAAGAATACAATTTTGTAGATATTGTTTACAAATGGAAGGGTATAATTGAGGAACACTATTTTGTTTTCTGCTTTATGAGGAAATAGAAGAATAAATATTCTTTCCAGTCAGAATTCACAGAATCACAGAAAAACAGAATCACAAGGTTGGAAGAGACCTTCAAGATCATCGAGTCCAACCCAGCACTAACACCTCAATTAAACCATGGCACTCAGTGCCACATCCAGTCTTTTTTTAAACACATCCAGGGGTGGTGACTCCACCACCTCCCTGGGCAGACCATTCCAGTACTTGATCACTCTTTCTGTGAAAACCTTTTTCCTAATATCTAACCTATATTTCCCTTGGCGCAGCTTGAGACTGCATCCTCTAAAAAATTCAAGCCATTTAACATATAAATTGCAAAGCCATTTTCTCAGTTCTGCAGCCAGCCATGTATACAGGTAAAGCAGTGCATGTGCAACAGTCTGAAAACATCAAACAGTGGGGAATCTCACAGGTTAATCTGACATAAAGTGGAATGAAGCACACAGCAAATACTTGTTCATAACATAGATGCTATATCATAGCTTGCAGTTGCCAACAAATAACTTACATTTTGTTTTAAAGAAATCAGTAGAAAACATGCTGACCTTTTAAAACAGACAATATAATCACTTTCTGCTGGGAATATTCACACATTTAAATTTATGGAGGTGTTTAGTTGCTGTCCCGAAACCATGCCAGCATGTCCAGCTTCTTTCATTATCAGGTACATACGAAACACTGCCGCAGCAATTATTTAAGTTTTCAACAGATATGGAAAAACAACTCAAGGAATTCTAAGAAGGGCTTGTCAAAGTACATGTTTCCTAGTCATGTATGACAGAACACTGAGAAACAGGGAGCAGGGATCAGAAATTACTAATTTAAAAGAATCACTGACTTAAAATAACAAGAAATACTGTCCACAGTATTATCCACCTGTTACAATCAAGTTATTAAAATTATTAGAGTGATGCCTCTGCCCGAATTAGGGTGTAAACAAGACCATATGCCAAAGTCAATAGTATGGATTTTATTTAACAGTAAATGGGAGGTAGAGAACAATAGAAAAAAACAGAGAAAAAGAGGTGAGGGGGTAGATGAAAGACAGTGGCAAAGACAGATTAAGTAGAAAATTTCACCACTCTGTGGATCCCAACAGCATCCTGTTGATTTTCTTTTTCTGGTCATCTTGGTGGTGAGGGTCCTGCAAAATGTGGAGTTCAATGGATTAACATGTCTGGGCAGAGGGAATGCCCAGGTACCTCCCCTGGCAGGAGGGAAGTTTGACACTGTCTCTTGCAACAGCCTCTGGATCAGTTCAATCTCTGCATCACTTTGAGCGCTCTGGTGCAAGGCCCCAGGAATCAGTCTGGAGAGCACTTTGGGGGGGCTTGGATGGGTTATGGCACCTCCTCAGCTGCTCCTCACAAGAATGTCTGCTGTGTCCGCCTTCCCGGGGTTGGGGGCGGGTTTACAGCTGAGCCAGTTCGTGTAAGGGAGGATGGGTGTTCACGGTCTCTGCCCAGAAGTTATGCCACACACCCAGAGCTCTTCTCCTTCCTCCCAGGCTGTGGGAAAGTGCGTGCAAAGCTGGCCTCAGCAGATGAGTCTGTGGGCTCTGTCCTCTCCCACCATGAAGCCAGCTGGGGATGATTTTCAGGACTTGGCTTGGATTTGGATTCCTTGTGGATATGTTTTTCTCTCTCATCCTTCTTTTACTTATCCCTAGACCTGAGATAATTGGACAATAATGTCACTTTTCAAGTCACTTTACCTCAAGTTCCCTTGGGCAGCTTAACTCACAGTCCAGAGTTCCAGTGAGGTGGCATATTCAGGGAGGGGTGGGCTTTGGTGGTTGCAGCTTCTTTATACAGTTTTGCCATAATGGGAAAACTATCCTTCATGACAATGTTTAGGTGATTAACCATAACATTTCAGTCTCTTACACCACCAAACAAAATTTTTCAAGATTTTAATTAGGATTAAGCCTTATAAGAAATTAATCAGAGAGCATAGAAACAGTTGTGCATAGATCATGTTTCTTTTTTCATTTGATTTGTTAAAGAACTACGTATTGGATTTTTTAACACCAATTCTTGGAATCCCAAAGCAATAATAAAGTTTATTTTTTAATAATTCCATTAATCATTTTCCCTTTGTAAACTTTATAAAACATTCCCGTAATGTTAACTGCTTCCTATTTAATGAATGTCTCTTTAAATCAACAGGAATTGCTACTTTGGGATTACAGAAGAAATATCAAAAAAATGTTTATCTAGACAAATAAAGGAAACTGTAAAATTCAGAAAGCAGATGCAAAGTTTTTTATTATGATTTTTATTAAGACAATGCATCAAGACTTTCTAAACCTCTGCTTACTGAATGGACATTCTGCAGCTAAGACTAGGTAATGCAACTGTACTGTGAATCAGCATGTGAATTTAATCTGTGCTGTGGTATATGTGGGTGCACATTCTTCAGAAAGCTATTTATAATGCCTCAGCTTTTACAGCTGCAGAAATAAGTGCTGATTTACTAAATTACAGATAGTTGAGAAATATCCAGTTAATGGAAAAGGCAATAGAATTACAAAATCACTTTGAAATTACAGTGTCATTTTTGTTGAAAGTGAGAGCACCTAAACAACCAGCCAGCTCAGGAAGGGTCAGCTATAATAGGTTTCCTCAGACCATGTTTCTACAGGTTTTTAATATATATCCATCCATATATCCAATATATATCCATAATGGAGTCTCCACAAACATTCTGGTCAACCTGTGCCAGTATTTTACCAACCTCACAGTAAAAAAAAAAAAAAAAGAAAAAAAAAAGTTTTCTTGGATTCAGATTGTATCTGCCTATTTTTTAATTTTTGGCCATTGTCTCTCCTAACACTGTCTGCTACTGAGAGGATCCTGCCTGTCACATCTTCAGTTCTCCCATCAGGTGGTTATACACATGGATGCTAACTGTTCAGAGCCCCACCTCTCTCAACCTGCTCACTCCAGCGCCTTAATCATTTCTGTGGCACTCCACTGGGTGATCTCCATAAAAGTCCATGTCTTTCTTGTGCTGGGAGGTCCAGAAATGGCACAGCACTCCAGATGTGTTTCATCAGGGCTGAGCAGAGAAGAAGAGTGACTATCCTGGCCTGCTGGCAACAGCCCAGGGGGTTGTCAGCCTTCTTCTCCTTGTGGGGCATTTCTCGCTGAAGGTGACCTTGTTGTCCACCAGGACCCCCAATCTCATCTCTACAAATCTGCTTTACGGGCAATGTAATGTGTCTATTGGTGCATGGGAATATTGCTTCACAGGTTCAAGACTTTTCCCTTTGTTGAATTTCATTAAATTCCTGTTGGTCCGTTTCAAGCCTGTCTAGGCCTCTGTGAATGGCAGCACAACTCTCTGGTGTCACCATTCAAACAACTTAACTCGCTTTTTAGATCTCTGGAATTTGAGGGAGACATCCCTCAAATGAAACATTACTTTTTGCCTAACTCAGAAGATAGCCAAGTTTTCTGGACACTGAATCCAAGGCAATAATCCATGTTACAGTGGTTAAAATTGTATTGTTTTCCCCATATTCAGTGTCCCTGTCTGTGTGCAGAAACTGTGAGCTCTCCCTACAGTACTGAGCCTACACGAAGCAGATCTTCAGGTGTGCTCAACAACATTGTGGGGGGCAAGAACAAGCCTGACAAAGAAGAGATGACTTTGGTATTAGTCTGGGAATTACAGTCATCACCCAGAAAATGGGGAGGTCTTGCCTCTTGACCTTTTCAATCCAAAGTGATTTATACCAGCATTCCTCCTTCTTCAGATAGTCTCATTTTTTTCCAAAAAAACCCTAACCAAATAAAAAGCTACAAATCAGGAAAGAAACTTAGGAACAGAACTTAGGTTTGTCCTTTCTTGTTGTTTTTTTTTATTTTTAAACAGATTTCAGCCTCTGCCTGGATATTTCTCTTCTGTTTCCCTGATAAATGAACTCTCAGTGGTTACTTGATAACCTATTATTTAGGAAACCCTCAAGAAAAATTGTTTGGTTCCTTTTAAAAGGAGACAGGCCTATAACTAGTCTTCATTAAATGACATTTGAGTACTACAGAAGTGATACCTCCTGGAAACCTTAAAATCCTGCTCAATATATGCACTTCCAGAGTATTACTTCAGCAGTATGTTTCAAGGGATGAACATATTCATCCTGAAAGCAGCATAAACTTTCAACGAAGCCAGCCTTTAAGTTCCAAAATTGGATTCAACAGTATTGATATAGATAGCCCTGCACTTGGCCTTTCCTATTGATTAATGCTAGGTCAGCCCTTTCACAGTATATTCATCTTTTTGGATTGCACTTCGGAAGCGACAGATGCTTCTAAATGATTGTGTGGGGAGCACAGAGGTCTAACCCTGCCTTTCTTGGAGCATTACTCAATGAGAATGTTGAATTAGTCTCTGTGGATCTCACCTGAAGGTTGCATTTATCAGATGCTGCTCTTTACTTTCCTGCCTTTGGATGTAGTCCATTGCCAATATTTAACATCACTTTTAAAAGTAAGGAGAAAAAACCATAATCATTATATATATAAGAAGCCAAGCAAATGAGAAATTATCACAATAATTAAGTTTTTTTTTCTGATTCAGAACAACCCTTAATATTTACATGATAGTTATGATTTTTATTATGTTACTATCGTCACTACCACTTTTATAACCAGAACTCTCACAGTGCAAATTTGATATAGTTTTTTTCATTATGGATTTATTTTAAGTTCACTATTTGGTTAAAGCAAGAAAAATGGAAAGGCATACCAATGAACATTGAGGGAAATAATGGAAAGTTTATATGATAGTAGTAAAATCTGTAAATCTGTGACATGAATATGTCTGAGTAGCCAGATTTTCTCTTCATAAACCTGCACACTCAGGATTAAGTCCTGCAGCAGTAACACAACAAGTACATTAAAAATTAAATTCAATCTGAAGTGTTGGAGAAATGTTTTGGATCTCTGGTTTAGCACTGTGATAAGGCTGTATTTGTATGTGTTCATGCTTCTTGAAGAGATACATGGAAAGTGGGGGAAGGCATGTCTTTGCCTTGGAAAGCTACCAAGGACTGAGAAAGTTCTGGAAAATGTGGTTTGGTGAAGGAGCATCCTTGCATAGTCCTGAAGCCAACCTCTGAATAATGGAAGATCTTCTTGCCAACCCATGGGGCCTTAACAGAATGTGCTGCTACTCAGAAAGATTATTAAAGCTGAAATGATTTGGTATAACCACCTGGTATATGGTATAACCACCTGGAATGATATAGTGGAATGATAACACACCTGGGAGTGTTAACCCTTTCTTTACTTACAGCAGGAAAGTCAATAATTTATAAGTGAAAGCTTTAGCCAGAAATTGTATTTCAGTCAATGTTCTTTGTTATCACCTATTTTTGATGGTTTGCAATTTTTTTCCCTCAAGCAGAGCCTTGTTATAACCAGTCCCAGAAGTTGAGGATAACTTAACATCTTCTTAATAGATGTCTTGGGGTTGGTTAAAGTGAAGCAATGGTGAATGATCAATGTTTGTAAATATATATAGAGCTTATTTTAGAATTGGTTGCAAAGGAAAACAGATACATAGCCATTATGGGATTTATTTTCTATAGTAATATAGAAATAGAGTAATATAAGAATAACACTTAGGAAAACACATAAGAAAAAGACAGAGGAAAGATAAACATTGAAAAATACATACAGTCACCAACCCTAGGATGCAGTGGCAAGTCTTGGTTGTAGCAATTTCAATTTATCTGTAAATAAGTCAAGTAAGGCCAAAGTAATTCTTGATCCATCAGTAGTATAAAAAAAATCAACAATCTCATGAATTATATACATTTATAATACATTATATACATTATAACACTCAAGTTCAGGTGGAAACACCCAGTATCCCCCCTGAGGTGGGAAGTTTTGCTCTGGATGATGTAATGCTGTGTCACAGGATACCCTTAGGAGTCTTTGATGGTGGAAGTCCTTACAGCTGCCTGGTAGGTCGGTGCAGCTGAGTCTGTTATGGCCCATTATGGTCTGTGTGTCTGTCAGCAGAGATGAATACCATCAAGCTACCTGTCAATGTCCCAGTATGTGCCAGCAGGAGAGTTATCAGAGCTGAGTTCACCTGTGTAAGGACAAAAAGACAGTACCACCCTCACAGGGTTTGCCTCTTTCTTTATCTCAGTCAACACCAGCTGGAGCCTGAGGTGGGCTGTGCTCACCCTCTGCACCAGGATTTTTTTACACATCAGCAGCCTGTCTCCTGAATGTTTAGGCCATCAGCATTCCAATCTCTCTTCCAGTATCACCTGTGGATATATTCTTGTCCCCAGACTAGGGATGATTGGACAATAGCACCTGCTTTATCTCAATTTCCTGTCACAGTCCAAATTCCAGTTAGCTGGCCTGACTGGGGAGGGGTGGGCTTCGGTGGTCACAGATGAACATCTGCTTCTTTGCAGTTTGCTATCGTGGGAAAAAGTCCAGGATTTTACCAGTGTCTAAGCCATTAACTATTTCAGTGTCTCACAACCAAGACACATGGAAGGACTTGCCAGAACTAGTTTTGCCTTTGCCAAGAATTCTCACATCTTTACCAGTGCTCCTTCCACTGCAATACTCACATAAAAGCTACCAAATTTTAATAATAAAACCAGCTGAGTTGGGCTTGGTTTTTTTAATGATTTATAAATTATTAAAAAAAAATTTTGCACTTATCAGTGTAACTAAATACTAGTACTATAGTCCCTATCATCTGCTCTTTTTCCTTCTTGTGTTCAAGGGGTACATTTCAAATTAGATGTTAATTCCTAATGGAAGCTTTCCTTTGTGTGCAAAGGACTACACTCTGAAAAAGGGATTTTATAACATGTTTATTAAATACATTTATTTGAGGTCACAGATTTGCCAGTGGAGTAAATAGCTAAATGACATTATTGTCCTAGTGCTTCATGAGTTCACAGAGTTTCTAGTTCTATATAATTTCCCTCTATTTCCCCAGGACTGGGAAGGCAAAAAAAGAACGGATGTGGGATAAATCAGGAGATAAAGAACCTAACTTTATTAGGAAATTAGCATTAAAAACAGCTTAGAGTTCCAAATTTCAGCAGAGGTAAACAAAGAACAAGAGAAATAGCTCATTATAATGAAAATACTTTGCAGCTTTCATTGCATCATAATTCCAACTACATGGCTGCAATAGAAGTCTTCGTCTTCAAAGGGTGCTGTATAAACATAAACTATATTTTTTTAAAATGCCAAAGCAAGTCTTTCAGAATAAAAGTGTAAAAAAGGAATTTATGAACTTTTTTTTGTGTAATGCTCATTCAATGATGATTCCAGAAAAATATTCTAGATGCCTTTACAGACAGTATCCACTCTGCCTATTTGCAAAGATCTTGCTTTGGTTTTAAAATTTAAAATTGTCATAAATACTTTTTGTACTATATTTATTTATGGTGTGTCAGTGCTAAAACTATTAATATTTTAAAGATAATTTTCATAACATAACAAGGATTCATAACTTACTGTGGTTAAAGTCTCAAAAGTATGTCTATAAACCCTCAACTTCTAGGAGCCTCACTTTCCGTTCCTTCTATCCTTCACAGGATGACACCACTTAAAAGAATTTACTGATAACTTTGAGTGTATTCTCCTCAAAGAGGCCAACCACTATTTTGCCAAAATCCTACTCACCTTTATCTGTTTTCATGTAGTCCTTTCCATGAGATGAAAATATTGCTTACTTCTATAGTAAAACAATGTATATATAATTTACAGCACTTTCTACACTACATTTCCAGTAATTTAGTTGACCTATAAACTCTTTTTCTAAAGCTTCCTGGATTTTTATGACTGTATAAATATATTCATGCCCTAGCATCTATATAAGGAAGGTCTACAGACAGGGATAAATCTTAAATTCTGATTCTGTCTGCATCTTGGTGTCTACCTCAGCAGCTCTTGAAGGCAGTTGCCTGAGTAAGAGACCCATATGTCAGGCTTTTCCCTGAAAGTGGTTGTTCTTGTTCAAGTCTAACTCATGTAGGATGCATTAGATTCACTGTTGATATGAAAATCAATTGCTGCTTGGACCCACTGCTCATGTGCTGATCTGCATGCATGAAACAGCCATTTACTCATCACTTTCACCACTTGCAGAAATCAATAGTTTTGTTACCTGAAAATAATAATTTAAAAATCACGTTGGGTTGCCAGTACAAGGAGAAAGGTTCACAACTCTGTTTCTGAAAATGGGGCAGCTGCTTTCATCTTTACCCCCTCTCACTCCTTCTCCAGTCTAGCAGGTCCAAATGAAGAGCAGGCAATTTGGTTGAACATAGTTGGATCAGCATTTTCTGTGCCTAACAGAACTCAAACTAAATTATTTTCTACAGAAATGTTCAAACCATCCGTTATTCTAACTGACCAACAGAAAATGTCAATGATAATAAAAAGTTTGCCACATGCACTGTTGTAATTATACGATATAAATGGACAAATTTGCTAAATAGCAATGAAATGAGAGAAAACCTGCTTTTCTTCTATTTTAAGGACATCATTGAAAGAAATAAGTATCTTATATGCCACATAGGGGCAGCTGTCTTTGACATGACCATTCCCATATTAAATCTTTGAGTCTTCATATTTGAAGGCATCAGTCAGACAGAGGGAATGGAGACATGCTGCAGAAAGGCTGAATTCTCACAAAGAATCTTGGGAACAATTAGGTCTTGATTCATTGAGGTAAAAATTAAGCAAAGTGACAGTAAGAATAGTATTTTATGTTAAAACACTAGGCTAGACTTTTCGGTGCATGTTACAGAGAAATGTCTTGGAACATGAATATACTAAAACTTTACATCGCTTGTAATGTTCAGACAGCTGTAAGCCAAATAACTTCTTCTATGTTACCCACTTCCTAGCATAGGCATTTATTTATACACACATACATGGGCACATATATACATGTAGATGTGTGTGTTTTTCTAAGGTCTAAACACAGATAACACCCTTTTAAAAAAGATCTGCTTTCCACCAAATAAAGTCACAGAAATGTATAAACAGAGTAGATTTTAGTCTTATGGTCAAATCCTTTGATCCCTACCAAACTGGTGCCTAAGTAATCTGGGAGCACAGATCCCTTTTGTTTAACCCAAAATTTATAGAATTTCACAAAGAAACCATGTCAGGAAGCAAGCATATGATTCAAGCTTAACTATCAACAGGAAAAAATGAGTGAAAAGGATGGCCGTCTGGGGAAAAAAAAAAATATGTAGAAAAGTCCAAAGAAAGTCAAATGAACAGGAAAGCTGTAGACAAGTGTTTCAAAAGTCCATTGAAGAGAAAACAAACCTTCAAAAAATAATTGTAATAATTCTTGCAATGATATCAACTGAAAATTTCAGAAAGGACGAATTTGGACATTTGGATAGTTTGATTTTCTGAGTTGGCATGTATCTATTAATGATTCACTCCCCACCCTCACAACCCCACAAAAAAAATCTCTCAAGCTGTCTCAAAAATATGCAAAAGTCAAATAAGTCTAAATATTTATTAAATATTTGTCATACTTTTACATTTGCTAGGTGAGTGACAGTGTTAGACCTTCAAATAACATGTTTTAAATTGATTACTGTTACAGTAAGTTCAATCTTAACAGATAATAGATAAAAGAAACCTCTCCTGTCTCTCCAGCCTAAAGGATGGAATGTTTTTACATGGTGTACCTAGTATTCAAAATATGTGTATCTTCTGCTACATGGACTGACCAAATATTACAGTGAGTGACAGTTATTTTCAAAAGTTTTATCTACTATCACAGTAAAGTCTTAGGAATTCATGCAAATAGATAGATTAAAGTAATTCATTGCAAACACAAAAATCATCTTTGTCTTTAAAGAAAGATTTCTGAAATCAATATATCTTTTGTTCCTGTACTTCTCCTTAGGTAGCTCTGAGCATTCAGCTCATTATAATTCATGACTTTGGTTCAGATAAAGGGCAGATTGTGGTGTGTGATGGGTATCAATGTGTGACATCAGAGCACAGCGAACAGAGGTCAACAATTTATCTGTGGAACACTTACATTTGCAAATCAAAATACCTCATGGACTTCTTTTAAAAGTGGAAAATAGAACTAAGATAGAAAAGTATTTCAAATCTGACTTCCTGCCATGAATTCTTATCCAAAAAGCTTATTTTTAAAACTCTTCCCAGTCATATATGAGAAGGATCGATGCTCTAAGCTTGAGATGCAGTGCTTGTAAACATCTTCATCAATTCTGTAATTTGGCCTGGAAACTCTCCATTCACCCTTAGTCTGAGAAGAGTGGGATTTTGCATACTGGTAATATAATGTTAATGCTTTTCATTACAGTTGCTTGTGAAAAATTTTCAGTTTATTCATACATTTATGTACTACAATTGTTTATTTTCTCAATTAAAAAAATCATAAAGTCACAGAATACATATTTGGACAATTTTTTAAATTGTCTCAAGCCTACATACAGGGCAGAGGTCCCTCTAAAATAAAAACCATGGAGTTAACTTTTTTCACTGTTCTTTTGAAACATTTGGGAGAAGTATTACCTCCAGTAACAAGTGTATTGATCAAAAATATAAAGAAGTTCTTAGATGTCCATTTCTAGTTTTTGGTCCTATTTGCCTTTATCAGCTTAGAGGTGTTCAGTCTTTCTCTCTCAGCTTCAAAGTAGAAAGAAAAACTACAGTCAAAAACAGTATCTGGAAAACCATTCCATTTCCTGCTAATGCAGATAAAAGAAGGACTTCTGAATTTTATTGGAGTAAAAGATCAAGTCTCCAGTAGAACTTTAATACTGGTAAGGGTCAAGTCATGGCAGGTGGAATGTGTGTGTAGATCAAGATAATTGACATAATGAAAAACATATAGATACATATATGCACATTATAATTATCTATTTCATGCTTACTAAAATGACATCTAGCAAATTTTCATTACAGGATGATTTTTTATTTTAAAATATATTTATCATAGATTCATATAATAGGATTAAGTTTCCTGTCTAATGCATGAAACGAATGACTGACCAGCCAGAAAAATCCCCAGCAAAACAAACAAAAAAAAGTACGAAGACAATAATTAGGAAAGGGGGAAATGGCATAAACCCGCCAACCATTAAGAAGAAAGACAGAGAATACAATGCTGCTTCAGTTCTGATTTTTCTCATCAGGGACCCGACACACATGACCATCTTGACTGGAGACTAAAACCCATCAAGGACTGCAGTCAAAAATGCTCAATAAATGGCATCAGCCATGGGATGTTTTGTTATTACATCTAAAATACCATATGGTTAAAAAATGTAATACTTGTTAAAAAAGTGTAATACTTTTTTTTTTCTACCAGTAGTGATGATGTTCAATAGAAGCATAAAATATGAAACTATGGAAGTGCGTTGCTTAGGAATTAATTCAATTAAATATAGTCATAAACTAGTCTGATTTGTCAGTCTTCCAAACATTCCCATCCTAATTACCTCTAATTTGTTAACTGGCATATTGGTAAATACGTATGTATGAAAACATGCATTTACTTGCAATAATGGGGAGGCAAATCTTAGTACAGGGGAGCTTGATTAGTGAAAAATAGACTGAGTCAGTGTGCAAAATATTTTTTTTCATTTTATCATTTTGCTATGGTGGTTTATATTCTTGGAATAGGCTCCTAAACTAATACATGCCCAGCTCCCTTCCTACATTATATTAAAAATTATTAAATAATGCAAGCCTAATTCACCTGAATTAACTTCTGTAATATTTAGTTCCTGGGGTCAAAAAAATAAACAAAAGGGATACATGAAGTAAAAACAAAGAAACAATCAGAAAACAGATTAATTTGTGTATATTCTCATTCACTGCAACTGACTAGCTCATAAACCTTCGTCTCTTGCTTTCAGATGTTCTACACTGAATGTCTTGCTTGCAAATCCTCTACAACTGTGTATAAATGACTGTTGATTCTGCCACAGTATCTACTCCACTGGGAGAAAATATAAACCCATTCCGATTTATTTTCTGGCCCTTTTCACTTGAGTTAGATTTATGTGTTCTATTATAGATAGCTGTGATCCTTTCTTATACCTATGTACTGGAAAACTAAAATATCCCTGAATCGAAGTGACTAATCATTATTTGCTAGGTTGATACAGTTATCAGATTAGTATAGAAATATTAATTCAATAAAATGGTGAGGCTTAAAAACTAAATTACTATATTTAAAGGGGTTTTCTTTCCCAATCCTTTTGATTAATAGTCTATTGTACAGAAATTCTGAAAGTTTTTTTACAGATTAAAATGTTATGTTATCACTTTATCCTTAGTTTCCAGTTTCTGTTCTTCTGACAAATTTCTTTTTTTCTTGATTAAATTGGTATTTCTAGTAGAAATATTCTCATCCAAAGCCAAAATCTGCATTATCACATGGCCTTTGCAACCTTATTAAATATGCCCTCAGTCAGAGGGCATTAAAAATGCCCTCAGCCCTAAATCAAGCCCAGTTCAAATCTATTCTTTACTTTTTGGTTAAATTATCAGTTCATCCCTCTTGGTGTAAAAGAAAGAAAAGAGAAAAAGAAAAACCTGAACCATTTCACTCTTTCATTGGAGGATGATGTCAAAAGATGATCAAATAATTATAACAGCTGACTAACTTAGAAAAAATTACTATATATATTGGGGGTGTGTACAAAGGTTTAGGTAGCAGGGGGACTAAAGGGGTGACTTCTGTGAGAAACTGCTAGAAGCCTGCCCTGTATCCTACAGAGCCAATACCAGCCAGCTCCAAGAAACACTGGCCAGTGGCCTAGGCTGAGTCCATCAGCCACAGTGGTAGTAGAACCTCAGGGATGTATTTAAAAAGGAGGGGGTAAAGAAGAACAAACAAACAAGCACCATAACAAAACAAGCTTGCACAAAAGCACTTGCAGCCCCAAGGAGGAGAGAGAATATGTGAGGGAAACAATTCTGCAGACACCAATACCGGTGAAGAAGGAAGGGGAGGAGGTGCTCCAGGTCTCAGAGCAGACATTACCCTGCAGCCCACCATGAAGACTCTGGTCTTGGAGGTTAACAATGGAGCTAATTCTCAGAGGAGGCCTCAGTGGAACAGATGGATATGTGCGAAGGAGGCTGTGATCCCTGGAGACTCCTCTGAGGAGAGCAGGAGCTCACACTGCAGCAAGTTCCTGGCAGGACTTGTGACCCCAAGGGGGAACCACATTGGAGCAGCCTGTTCCTGAAGAACCACACCCCACAGAAGGAACCCATGCTGAAGCAGTTTGTGAAGAACTGTAGCCTGTGGCAAGGACTCATGCTGGAGAAGTTTGCAGAAGACTGTCTCCCATGGGAGGGACCCCGTGCTGGAGCAGGGGATAGTATTCCTGCCGAGGAGGAAGGAGTGGCAGACATAAGGTGTGATGAACAGACTGCAACCCCAGTCCCTGTCCTCATGTGCTGCTGGGCCAGAAGAATGCAGGAAATTTGAAAGAAAAGCCCAAGAAGAAGGGAGAGGTCAGAGGAAGGTGTTTGGCAACAAATTAAATTAATTTCCCCAAGCAGAGTCTGTTTTGCCTTTGACAGTAATTGCTGAGTGATCTCTCCTTGCCCTTATCTGGACCCCCGTGCCTTTCATTATATCTTCTCTTCTCCATCTAGTTGAGGAGAGTGGTGATAGAGTAACTTTGGTGGATACTTGTCATTCAGCCAGTGTCAACCCTCCACAATAAAATTTCCAATTGTAAGCACAGTAAACTAGTGAGGAATCGATGTCTCATATTTTAGCTTCTCTGCCGTTTCCAGTATAGGGTTAAAATTTAAAGCTAACCATGACAAGATATTTTGGATTCTGGAAAGACATAAAAATACTTTTTGCATTTTGCTGCTCCACAGTTTTAGGTATTTGCCTTCTAAATGTAATCCACTACGTCTATTACACATGCTAACTCCACATTTAAAGCCCAGAAGCACGTAAATGCATTAGGAAAATGGAATTGCCAGAAAGGCCATATTGAATGGAAGATGCCTGAAGTAGCCAGAAAAATTGCTGAGGATCAAGGCGGATGTTAAATTTTGCTGCTCTTCAGAGTTTGTGCTACAGAAATATATCTTTTCTCATTTTGTTTACACCTTTTTGGAAATAGATGCAGAAGACCTTGTTTTACAATAGACAGATGGCAAAATTGGCACTATTTCCTTTGCTGTGCCCTTTTATTCAGTGTCTGAACACTCACCCAAGACCTCACTTCAGGTGCCAACAAACCCTGATGAAATGAAAGTCGCATCCACCGTTCTACAGAAGCCTGACCTAACTTCAGTGATGTAGATCACCCTGGGCTGCTTAAGATGATGATCCATCTTCTCTAATATAACTAAAGAGCTACAGGAAAATGTGACACTGGAGATGCTCTTTACTCAATGAGTAATTGGTGGAGTTACTATCCCTGGAGGTGTTTAAGGAAATTTCATGCCATGAGTTGAGGCATAAATGCATTTAGTGCATTTAGTTGACATGGAAGTATTTGGTCAGAAGTTGGATTTGATAGTCTTGGGGGTTTTTTCCAACTTAATTGATTCTGTGATTCAGTGGCTTGACCCCAAATGGGCCAGAGAATCACTAATGATCTTTACGTCAATTTTTAATCATGAGAGTGAAAATAAATGTCAATCATCCTTTGATATAAGAGAGAGCTTGTTTGTTAGCTACAAAGTTCAAGTAGACTCTGGGCAGTGATTGACAGGTTTATTTTATAAACGGTAGAACATATATAAAACTACAGATAAGTTAAACTTGAGGAGGTATTGTGAATATGATTTTTTATATCATTTATATTTCATTAAAATTAAATTTGATACAGATTGAAAAAAATTGACTGGGTGATTTTTTTATTTATTAAGTCTGACTGAATGAACTAAAGGACAGGCTAACATGACTGTGAGTTTTTACTAAAGGTCGGCTGAGCAGGAAGAAGTCAATGAGATCTTTTAGAGATATCTGGTTGTAGCCTCATGACCACAGGCCCTAGTTCTCATGGAGCACTTCAGCCACGCTTATATCTGCTGGAAAGACATCACAGCTGAACACACAGTCCAGGAGGTCCCTGCAGAGCGCTGATGGCAGCTTCTTGATACAGGTGGCAAAGGAACAGGGAGAAATGTGTTGTTGGACCTTGTACAAAGAAGGACTGTCTGGGGATGTGAAGGTTGGAGGGCAGCCTTGGCTGCAGTGACCATGAGATGGTAGAGTTTAGGACCCTACATGGAGAAAGCAGGGCAATTAGTAGGACTGCAACCTTGGACTTCAAGACAGGTAACTTTGTCGTCTTCAGGGACCTATTTGGAGGAATCCCATGGATAGGTCTCTAGAAGGCAGGGGAGCCCACAAAAGCCACTTAATGCTCAAGCATCGCTTCCTCCAAGCTCCAGATCAATGCATCCCTATCAGGAAGAGATCAAGCAAAAAAGAAAGAAGACCTGCATGGATAAGCAAAGAGCTTCTGACAAAACTTAAATAGAAGATGAAAATGTATGGAATGTGGAAAAACAGACAGGCAACTTGGAAGGAATATCGAAACATTGTCAGAGCATGCAGGGATGCAATGAGAAAGATGGATAAGGTCCATCCCTTTTATGACGAAAGTCTGAGGGAGTCTGTTTACCCAGGAGAAGAAATTAATTTTAAGGGATCTTATCAATGCATACAAATATTTTAAAGGTGGATGTCAAGACAATGGGGCCTCTTTTCAGTAATGAACAACAACAGGACAAGAGTCATCAAGCCCAAACTGAACATAGGAAGTTGTAGCTGAATGTGATGGAAAACTTGTTTGTTTTGAACATGACTGAACACCAGAACAGGCTGTCCAGAGAGGTTATAGTCTCCTTCTCTGGAGGTACACAAACCTGGACATGATCCTGTGCAAACTGCTCTTGTGGACCCTGCTTTAACAGCAGGGTTGAACTAGATGATCTCCAGAGGTCCCTGCCAAACCCAACCATTCTATGATTCTGTAATTCTGTGACTAATGGAAAGGAAAGAAAATAAAATATTTAATGTCCAGTAATTAATTACTTGGGTGAGGGAGGAAAGCAGATAGTAAATCCATATTTTATGCTACCTAGGTTATTTCTGACAAATGAAAACTTCTTTCTTTAAATCTTTAGAGGAGTAAGATGGACATCTTTCCTGTAGTTTCAGTAGAAAGCTTCCAGCACTATGTATGTACTGTGTTTTTTTTTTTTTTCTATTAGATAAAGTGTATTGTATGCTTAGAGGAATTCCACAAATTTTGTTCTTGATGTTATAAATTAAATCCAGAGTAACTCCTCAAAAGCTGATGATACTTGGCATCTGTGGCTTACTGGAAAAATGCAGCAAGCACAGTTCTGTGAATATAAGTAGTTAGTGGAACTTGGTATCAATATCTTCAGAAGAAAGTGCAGTAAAAATGTTTTCACAAAACTATGCAGAAAGAAAATGACTGACTAACTTTAACCACATTTTTGAAAGAGTTATTAAATTGAGGGAAAAAGGTCAGAAGCAGAAGTCCAGAATTAAAACACCATGCAGGAACTTATATACAGAAGAAACGTGATTCTTTTTTTAAAGATGGACTTGAATAAGCAATGGGATGAATTCAGACTGTAATACGATAAACATGTAGAAAATAGATGACACAGTTATAATGACTAGATTTTTGTAGTGTAAATGTCTCAAGATTACTTGTATCCATCAGCTGGGTAAAATGCAGAGTTTAATAACCAAAGTTTTCTGGTTTATATTGCTCGCATCATTGTTTTTTTTACCCTTCAGGTGAAAGTTTGGAAAGGTATAAAACTGATATAGTTGAGACCTCTAAGTTGTTCCTAAAATATCTCTTTCCTTGTTTCTCCCCCCTGCCCCATAATCCTGAAAACAATGTAATATAAACTTTCAGGTTGATCTCATAGAACTGATGGGATTTTGTGATTTTGCCAGGTTTTAAACTTGCTACAATTTTTTAAAACGTGTGTGGTTTTGTTTTTTGTGTGTGTAAAATTATTTATATTCCTTGGGTTTTCTAACTTCATAATTGTGATTATTACATATTATCACTATGACCTGAGTGAACAATTGCAGCATATGGTCAGCCCTTGATGCAGATCTGCTCTAGTTAATGTTTATGTTTTACAATTTCTGAATCAATAAAAGTAAATAAAAGAAAATGCAACAACCACAAGACCATAAAGTGTCTTCTACTTCATTATTTTTACATTCATTCTCTGAAACTTTTCTAGAAAGTGAGCATTCAGTCCCAAATGTAATGTAAAACCAAGGAGTACATTAACATCAAGTGAGCATTTAATCTCTCAGAAGCATGGTAGGCTGGTTTGCAATTGTGAAGGCTTAGCAAGCTCACCTGGCAAACGTGTTCTTCTTTGGATAGTTAGAACAGCTTAAGCTGTCCAAAATCACACACCAATGGAGAGATTAGCAATGTTTGAGTCTGTCATTTTCAAATATTCATTAAATATATTAAAAGCTTTTCAGTCTTATTCACTATGGAAATGTTGTTTGTTTTCCTCTAGATTCTGCCATACAAATTGGAACAAAATAAGATATTTGCTGTGAGTCACCCTCTACTGTAGAATTGCAAAGATTCCTGATATTACTTAAGTGCCAAAATGTTGATAGAAAATGCCTGATTTGCCTGATGCACATCTATAATTCATTCTGAAGTAGATGGACTGATTGATAATCAATTTTTAACCAATGTAACATTTTAAGGTGTCAGAGTTCAATAGGATTTGGAAATACACTAAAACAGTCAAATTCCAAGGAATTTTGAGGCAAAACCCTGTTTTAATAATATTTATATTGCTGTAGTGTCTGCATTTTGTTGATCCTTATTTTCTTCATTCAAAATAATATAAAGGATATGAGTTATAAATTAAGGGACCAATGAAATAGGTGACAGATCAATATTGTGGAGAAAGTATTTATCAGAGAATAGTTTTGGAAAAAACATGATAGTTGGTGGCAGCCGCTTAAAATTTATGAAAGATAATGTTTTTCTTGTTCTTTATCTTGAGGTAATTAGCAAATGACAATGAACTTAGAAGGTTAATGTAAACACTTGAACATTAGTGTAGAAGTTGACTGCATAAAATGGAGTGTCTTGAGAAATGAGACATTTCTTCATGCAAGTCCACCTGAATTATAAATCGCTAGATACTTGAATCTTTCACTGTAGATGGAATTCAGCTTGGACATTCAAGGTAATTCTGAAACATAGTTATGTTCCTACCACACTGTACAGAATAATGAAAACTCTTTTCAAAGTAATATATTGCCCATCATGTCTATCTAGTGTCAGAGTCAGAAAGTAGAGGACTAATTGTTGCTTGCACAACCAATGCTTCACTCACCAATTTTCTTGAGTACCAAAGATGACCAGAGCTACCAAAGATGATGATGCTGTGAGGGTGGTGAGGCACTGATACAGGCTCCCCAGAAAAGCTGTGGTTGTCCATCCCTAAAAGTCTTCAAAGGCCAGGCTGAAGGGAGCTTTGAGAATGTTGGTCAAGTGAAAGGCGTCCTTGACAATGGCAGGAGGATTGGATTTATAATCCCATGGCATGATCTTTAATGTCCTTTCCAACACAAATCATTCCGGGGTTTGTTCAGCCTGGAAAAGAAAAGGCTTAAGGATCACTAATTGCAGCCTTCCAACACCTCAAGGGAGCCTACAAAAAAGGTGGAGAGCTTTTTACAAGAGTGTGTAGGGATAGGACAAGGGGCAAATGCCTTTAAACTGAAAAACAGTAGGTTCAGATTAGATATTAGTTAGAAATTCTTTACTGTGAGGGTGGTGAGGCACTGGACAGGTTGCCAAGTGAAGTTGTGGATGCTCCATCCCTGGAAGTATTTAAAGCCAGATTAGATGGAGACCCGAGCAACCTGGTCTAGTGAAAGGAGTCTCTATCCACATCAGAGGGGTTGGAACTAGATTGTCCTTTAGATCCTTTCCAATTCAAACCATTCTCTGATTCTCTGATTCTCTGATTCTGTGCTGTGTAACTATCTAGGAATCTGTGAAAAAATAGTAGCAAAGGGAAAAATGTAGTCCCCAACTTTTGTTCTTTTAATTTACACTATTTTTAAAAGATCATTGGTCAATTACATGAAACAAAGAATTCAGCAATGAAGATCATCCTGAATTATTTGAATCAAACTAGTTTTCTACAAAAATGTAGAAAAAATTTCTTTAGTCTATTTTGTCTCTTCCAAAGAAGAATGCAGTTTTCTGAATGAGTCTTAATGCTACCTAAAGTTGTTCCTAAAGATGTTCTGCAATCAAAGCATACATCAGTTTATGTAATGAAATGTTTACTAAACCATACCCTGTTCTGAGCACATCCATGAACTTAATGGCCATCATGGATAAGCATTGGCTTTCCCAAGTTCAAAGCCATCTCCTTCTGTCTAAACCTAAACTAATTATATAATATTACATTAACTGGACATTAATTCTTACCATTCAATAACATTTCAAAAGTTCTTAGGGAAAAAACAACAGCCCTTAAATACAGCAGCCCAAGAGAGGCTGCCTCATCTCCAGCACTCTGGCTGGGTAAGAGGTGAGGCTGAAGGTGTGTTTGCAGCAGGCTGTGCACACGGAGCACATCACACACCACACAGACCCCTACACACAGGGCCACGGATAACCCACAGGCACACAGAGCATTGCACAAACACCCACAGCATCACTCACCTCACACTTCTTCCCTCTCTGGCTGAGGAGGTGGAGGTCCACTAGGGAAAATACATAGAGATATGTACAATTTGGACTCCTCCCAACCCAGCTGCTGACTGCCAGGCCTCCCTTGCTGCAGTTCTGGGAGCTCTGGACACATTGTGCCCCTATGACCCATTGTACCGCTACAATCACTGCTGCTTGCAATCCCTCTCTTCAGTCTCTCCACTGGCTGGCACTGCAAGCACAGACACCCTGTGACCCATGGCCTGATTCCAGTTGTCACACTCATGCCCCTGTACACACACATGCACACAGAACAGAAAGCCTTTCAGCCAGGAGGGAGATAGAAAATAATTCAATTGGAAGATGGGACAGACTGTGCCGATCAGGTACGGCTCATGGTCAGACAAGTGTATTGACCACCAAATTCTTTATATATGTTTGGCTCTTCTTACCCCCTTATCCTCTGTTTTCCCATATTACCCATCCCCAAATCATATAGATGAATATATCCCTTCACCAGCCTTTGGCCCCTCCCTAAACATTCCCATAATAACACTTCAAAAGTGCTCTTCCCCTGCATCGTGTAACATGTCTGGCATGGACTCATCAGGATGGCTTTCATACCCAGTCACTGGGGCTGAGGCAGTCCTGGGGCGGTCCTGGGAGGCACTCAATCAGGGTGTCCCTTTCTCTGAGTCCTCAAGAACTCAATCAGGGTGTCCCTTTCTCTGAGTCCTCAGAGTCCTCTGAGACTCAGAGTCCTGTCTGCCATAGTGCCCTTGTCATACTATGAATTTAAGATGATAAGCCTTTTTATTTTATGGGCCTATGGTTCCTGTTTTGGGCCTGGTAATAGTCTGCCAGGGTGTTATGTGGGTTTCCCTGCTCCTCTGTGAATTTATAGATGAGCTTTTAACACACAGCCTAACATAAACAAAGTACAAAATGCAAGTAAAATATTTTAAAAGGCAAACCCCTGGAAATAATTAATTTGGATTCCTCATTTATTGCTGTTGATCATCTTCACTTTGTTATTCAACAGCTGTTTCAATGGAATAATCCCTGCAATGGAACAGTCATCCTCTTACAAAGAAATAAAGATATATAGAAACATTTCATATTAAGTTAGTCAAAAATATCTTTTTGCCTATATAGGAGGTATCATTTATTGGGTAGTCTGTGATATTTGGAGTAATTTAATATAATTTCAGTCAAATATGATGATAATCTAGGTCCACTTGATAGTTATCAGGAATAGGCATCTCTAAAGAGCAGATCATTTTGTAATTAGTGTAAGTTTTGTGGGATGAATGTGTTCATAGAATTCTGTTTCTCAGTAAGGACTGCTGTTGGGGGAACTTGAGTAGGTAATTTAGACTTATGTCCTGGTTTCATCTGGGATAGAGTTAAGATGATACAATCCTGATCTTTGATTTATGGTGAAAATTATGTTGATAACACACTGATGTTTCAGTTGTTGCTAAGCAGTGCTTACACTGTCAAAGTCTTTCCAGCTGGTAAGGAAGCTGAGAGAGCACAGGCATCTTGGAGAGGACACAGCCAGGACAGCTGACCACAACTGGCCAAAGGGATATTCTCTACCATATATCATCATGCTCAGCTCATAAGATCTGGAAAAATTTGGGCAGGAAACACTGCTCAGAAAGTGGCTGTGCATCAATCAGTGAGTGGTGAGCAGTTGCATTTGGACAGCATTTTTTTTTGTTTTGTATATTCTATTATTATTATTATTATTATTATTATTATTATTATTATTATTTACATTCCCCTTCATTTTCCGTCCAATTCAAATGTTTTTATCTCAACTTTTATCTAGAAATCTAAGATTTTTTTCTCAATTTTCTCCCCCATCCTACTGCAGGAGGGAGGGAGGGCATGGCTGTGTGGTGTTTAGGTGCCTGACAGGTTACAGCACACACCTGGAAACCTACCTTTTGGACACTGGGGTTTGGGGAGTTTGTTTGCATCACAAATGCTGTTCCTGCCTGTGTATTATATGTGGAGCTCTTTAGAGGTAACTCCATGCCTTTCTGAGAATTCCTCTTCCAGTGTGAGTGCCATCTCTGGCTCAGCTTGGGGTGTGGGGGGAGGCAAACACACACCACTTTTGGGTAACAATTACAGTAAATTTCACACCTAATGATATTTGGAGGTTGCAAAATAAAACACCATCCCTGCCTGAAGGGAGAACACAGTAGGTGATTCTACTCTAATCAAACCATTAGGGTTTCCTTGAACAATGTTGGAGACTTAAAGCTTCCATTTTCCCAGTGATTTATAGAAAAGTACGGTTCACAAAAACAATGTGCTACTTTTTAACGCAAAACATGCAAATTTGGCCTCCTGAAGATTCAGGCTGGCTTCTCTTCTACTTATTTGTTATCAATGACATTTCAATTCATGTCATGCATTAATATCCATAACAATGTTACCCCTTTTGTGTAGACTGTGCCTTTAGAGAGCACCTCTGAGGTGCTATTGCTCTCAGTAAGTAGGGGTAGTGATGCACATGAGGAACAAAATTCAGCAGATTCCAATTAACTTTCTTTTCTACTTTATTGGCAAAGCTGTGCTAACAGTGAGTAATAAAACTTATTTTCATGACTACAGTCAGTAATTATGATTCTGAATACACCACAGGGTCTGTCCTCTGATATAAAAAGGTGTCACTTCAGGAGATTTTAAAAAAGAAAAAATTATTTTTTTAGAACTAGAGGTACACTTTTAATATTTAGACTCTTAGAAGTGGTAATTTAAGGAATAATTACCCACAATTAAGCTTAAAAATTTATGGCATACCAATTATTTTATTTTTCAACTAATCTTCCAGTAAGCTGGTGAATTTTAACTATTTTGTAAATATTCAAAGAGTTGGTCAATACTAAAAATTTTACACTTGCTTCAACATTTAATTAATGTCTTTATTGTGACAAAATATATCACAGCCTTATCTTTTAAGTAGAAATGTGAGTTCAAATTAAGTAACTACAGTTATGTACAACCATCACCCCACAGATTTCAGTCTTCAATAACTGATGTTGCCAGATATACCTGGAGCCAGATATATCTGGTCTCATACCAGATCTATACCAGTTAGGCAGGATTAGGATGAAGTTTTTACTGTTGTCACAATGTAGACTACAAAAATATTGTAAAATAACAAAGAATGGTTTTGAGTTTTTTTCTCTCACACTAAGCTCTGTCACCTCTATCTAAATGGGATAAGATTTTCACCTGACACAAACCTTTGAGCTCAGGCCAATAGGCTTTTAATTTCAGCTGTAGTTAGGATCTATTAATAGAGAAAGGGTTCAGTCATATATCTTATAAAGGATATCTTCATATATATATTCCTTAAAGGTTAAAAATAGTTTGTTCTTATTTGGCACCTAAGGTATGTTTCTTCAACATAAACATGTCCGTGTACGAACTACCATATTGCAATTGTACACTTTAAGTCATAGCATTAAATATGTTGCAAAACTCAATTCTCCATATAACAGGTTCAACTGAATGACATATTTAGTGAGCATAAAGCTGTTGATTTACCAATGCAGTGAAAGTCAGTGTTCAACCCTTAAAAATGGGGGAAAAAGATACTGAGGATGAATTATTATATGGCTGGGACATGCAGAGACCCAGTGCAATAGCACTTTGAAGGAATTCCTCTGATCCACTGTGGAAATCTACAGCATCACCTTCTCAACTTAGCAATTATCATAGCACCATTTTATAGTCAAGGGCGAAGAATAAGCACTCACTGAAAAATGAGTCTTATCCTAAAATGATCATATAAAACCTTATGTAAGGATTCTTGCTTTGAATATAAATGTAAGCTAGTGACTGTCTCATCTCTTGTTGTCTACATCATACATACTAAAAATCATGTGACAAATTTAAAATTTAGAGTGGGATTGATTTTCCTAAATGGTGGTAACAGATGAGATTTGAGACATTTAACCTGTGTGAGCTTACAAGGCATCACAATAACCTACCACCCTAGAGGGTCTTGGTGTCAACCTGCTGGAGGCCAGGCAGTGTACATTACATACCTGGAGTTAAAAACATCTGTATGTCTCTGCAGACAATAAAACCTCATCCTTGTTACCTTTTCATCTTCTATGATTTAAAATAGAACAAGTGGGATTTATTTTTTATACATTTTCAAGGAGGTATAGATATTACATATTTGCAATCAACATCAGAGAATCTGGAGATGTTAATATTGTAATAAAAAGAAATTGTTTGTGAGACCTTATGAATCGTTTAATGCTTTCTCAAGTATTGTTAGTGCTAAATGGCAAAATTCAATGAGTTAGACAAGATAAAATAGTTTAACTTAATGGATATTCTCATACCAACAAGTATTTAGGTGGTAAAAGCTGTTACATTTTGTCTTTTTTCCAGAAGTGGTTTGAATGTATTCATAAAACAAGTCAAAACTACCTTTCAAGTCTGAAAACTCAGCCAGCTATTGACATATCATTACAGATAAAATCATGGGATTACTGATATTGATACTGATATACTCAATTAAAACATTCTTCTTTCCTGTCTATTTGCTGCCTATGAGAGAGAGCTCTGGAATTCTTCTGAGGACAAACTGTCCCAGACTCTGACACCTGACTTCTTATGTCCATATGTCACCTAAGAAAATGATGACTATTTAGTGTTGCAGATGAAATCGAGCCTTAAATGAAAGGCAAAATTCTTTAAGGCACAAAAAAACCAGGAGTATGTATGATGATAAAATAAAATTCTGGTTTATATTAAGGCAAATTATAAAAGGGCAATTATCTCACTGCAAAGGACATGTATATGCAAATTAGAAACTTCAAACTAAACTAAAGTCTGAAGTTTAAAACTAAACTTCCATTCTTTCAATATCTTGTTCTGTCTGCTATTTATAATTAGGCTTGCATCCAAATACAATTTGAGTTTTAAATATGAGATGTGAATTAGCTCTGGAACTTGGGGGGGGTAGGTCTGGGGGTGCTCTGTCTGTCCCCCAGGCCACCTCTCTCTGCTTGGGACAGTGGGACAGTCCTGGCTGCCAGACCCAGCCCTGCTGCCCAGGGGAGCCCCTCCACCCCAGGTGCTGGGGACACCTGAGCTCATGTGCCCTGCCACACCTGTACCTTGACATCTGCCTTGACTAAAGGCAGGATTTCACAGTTCTAACACCAAAATGCATACCAGTAGAGTATAAAATGTTTATTATTATTATTAATTTACATTGATCCCATAAATGTCATGTAAGCTTTATGGAACAGATAAAAAGACATGGTCCATGAAATGAAAAGCTCCCCATCTAATTTTAGAGAAGAGAGAGCCAGAGTAAGCAAATAAGTCATACTGCTGAAGAGAGTCATCAGGAAAGGTTTCCAGCTGCAAAAAAAGGTAAGCTGGTGTGGAGAAGCACATGTAGGCTAGGAAAATGACAATATGAATTTCCTTAAGCTGAAAATGTATACTGCCTAAGGCTCAATAAGAATTAAAAAAAAATATTTTCATGTGTTGGTACTGAAATCAAGCAAATTACTCTTTGTATGTGAATATTATGCATAAAAATAAGATTAAGGGAATAGTGATTGTATCATTCTGACTTCATAAATGTGCAAATTAAATAATGAAACACAGCAATTTTATTTTAACAGAAAACGCACTGTGAGAATACATGGAGTTTATTTCAGACAAATCCATTGGAGGAAATATGAAAATCTTACACTACTGGCTCTCGCTAGGCACCTACATAATGCCAGATTTTTCATATCACACATTAAATACTTTTTGGCAGCTCATACTAGGCAGTATTATTAATGAAAAACTGTTTTTAAAAATTGGCAGCACTGGTGTGAGAGTGAAACTAATCATAATGGTGTGCTGTGGGAATTATTTCAAGGCTGACAGAATTATATTTGTTTCATTAACAGACAGTCATTTTAAAAGGTAAAAATACACAAGAAGCATTTCTTGAAATAAACGGATCCAGTAACCAATTAGATGTAACAACAGCTTCCTGTAAATTTGTAGTTTTATAGATACTCCATATTGAGCAACCTATAAAAACATGACATGGACTAAGGCAGCTAGATGATTTCCAGTTACTATTCCAATTCTCCAAACACTTTTCTTAATGCAGACCTTACCCTTGTTCAGACGGTCTTTGATTTTTTTGTACATCATATAAGCACCAAGCTCAGTTCAGGATAGAGATCAAAGTTCTAATTCTTTGGAAAAATCTATGGACTTGCTTATATTTATGTACTGAGGGTGGTATGTCTATGCTTTATAGGTAGTATGCAGTGCATGAGCAGCAGATTTGATGTTTACAGCAATGGTGCAAAGCAAAGCAAAAACACCACCAAGGAGTACTGAAAGCAGAGATGTTAAAGACAGGAGGGGCCATCCAACCTGTTAATTTTTCACTGCATATTGCCACCTCTTGCAATTTCTTTCATGTTTTCTGTTTTAACAGATAACTACAGTTTTTCTTTCAGATCTTTATCAGATCAGATTTGCGGATGGTTCTGTGGGTACCACCCTCAGCAGGGAACCAACCCCCCAGGGCCCTTTTTGGGGGTAATTCCCTTGTGAGTTCTTGAACAAGGTGAGACACAGGCACAACTCAGAGTTTCTGTCTTCGGTCTCTGGTTTATTCTTATCTTATCTTTGTTTGTCTGAGGACCAGACTTAACATACAAGAAGCAAGCTACAAGAGGGGCAAAAATGGCCTCGAGAATCTCAAACCAAGGCCTTTTAAAGATATAATATCCAATTGTCTCTTCACACGTATATTGTTTTTACTTTATTACCAATAACTTTTTCTAATCTACATATGTGGCCTCTATGTCACTATTATCCTAAACCAATAACTATCTGCCATCTACACTACAGAACATGGAGTGAAAGAAGAAGAAGAAGAAGAANCACTGCATATTGCCACCTCTTGCAATTTCTTTCATGTTTTCTGTTTTAACAGATAACTGCAGTTTTTCTTTCAGATCTTTATCAGATCAGATTATTTTCCAGTAAAAGAAATCATGATCTTCTTGAATCTTTGCCACTATTAACTTTAGTATTTGTATCTCAATAAAGTACTCATTGTATCTTAATAAAATACTTATCAATATTTTATTACTATTGCTGATTACTGTCCAGAATATGACCCAAATCATGATCCCTTTTAGCCACATCTCAGCTGTGAAGTTCAGATTTGCCTTAGGCCCCAGACTAGACAGAAGTCTTTTTCAAATTTAGGGCTGCTGTGGATGTTGAAAGTAGTGTTTCCCATCTCTTTTTGTTACAGGAATGTGTTGCAGTGGAGTATCTTCTGCAGTCTTCTTCCTGGGGAGAGAAACCTGACGTTAATCATCCATGTGTGCTCCAAATGAAACTTTCTGCACATGAAGTTGCTCAGTTCCTTGTGTTAACTCACACATCCCTGTTACCACATTGCTGCCAGCCTGCCCACAGCTGCAAGGGGGAGCAGAGCAGCTCCTTCTGCTGCTGATGCTGCAGGAAACAACCTTCATTCAACATCTGCTTGCTGTTCTGCCTGGCAAACTGCAGCCACAGCACCTCCCAAGCCCTGCAACGCCGAGCTGCGTGGAAGGCTTTGCTCTGTGTTTGATGGGTTAAGATGATTTATGCTTCACACACGTTTCCTTCTACATCTGAAGAGACTTTATTACATCTTTGACTGCACCTTGTGGTTTTTATGCTCCTTATGATATTTTGTGCTGTCCAGATGACTTGAATCCAGCACAGTTCTCATATGCAGCACTGAGGACCTACAGTGTAAATCATGACTCCTGGTGGTTTTCAGAAGATACTAAGTCCTATAAAAGCCATAAAGGGATATTTTAGGGCATGTCCCTTTGGCCATCTGATTTTTACTGAAATAATAAAAATATACCACAGGTTTTACAGATGAGACTGTACAAACAGTGCATGTTTCTAAGAGGGTCTTTGTCCTTTCTAATATGATAATATTTCAACTAAAATGGTATGAACTCCTGAAGAGTAGGCAGGTATAAAAAAAGGGGCTTTTTACATACTGTGAGCACGTTAGTGTTTTCCTTTAAAAAGACATGCATCAAATTCTCAAACATCATTTTACCATTATGTTCTAGGTCTCTGGAAAGACAATTACTTACAGTGGAATTGCTGACAAACAGATTAGTTCTAATTGTATTGGCATAACAACTAGATGTCTCTTTCTTTAAATATCTTTGTAGCTTATAGCGAATTCTTAGAAGTTTCATGTTTTCACATTTCCAGTAAAAATTGAACTGGACATAATAAATACTTAAATATTTTCCATTAGAGAGGCTAATACTGTTTATTCATTAATACTTTTATTGATGATAATGGTGCACGGAACTTATATTCTTCTGATAGTTTCAGATAAAAATTAGAGGCTAAAGAATTTTACAGCATACCTTGAAAATGTGCATAAGCTTAATGAGCAGAAACTAAACATTATCTCAATTATATCCTCAGGAATGAAGGATAAGACACTAATATTATATACAATATTCAGTAATACACTTGATGGCCCTTCCTCACTTTTTTAAGAACCAGTATTTTGACAGTGGCCTTGTATTTTAATTTCTCAGGAGACAGGCTCACAAATAACATCCTTCTAAACCTATAAACCATGCTAGGAAATGGAACTGCTCTGCCTACTACCTACCAACATGTAAGATCCCAAAAGTTATGTGGTGCCACTCTTATATTCTGTCTGAGAGATTTTAATAAGGGGAGCTAAATTCTGATTAGTTTTGGCTTCTCAGTGGTCTCACAGAGATTGCAGAAATGCAATTTCAGATGAAAAAGAACATGGTGAGATGTATCAAGGTTCATATGTGAAATACAATTCTACATTATGTGTATAAAAGAAAGATGGGAAAAATAAACAAAAAACAATCTGATCTGAACTACCACTGCCCAAGAGTAGCTGAAGTTTTATTGACACCTCCCTACAGGAGAATATCCTAGAGAAGCTCACTTGCAGAGGACACGGTATTCCCTCATGTCCTCATTTTTGTTTTCCAGCATACCAATAATATTGCCAATTTATTGAGAACCAGCTATGGTCTAGGAATCTAAAAGCACGAGACATGATTGTAAATCAAGGAATTAACTCATTAGCTTAAAAGTTAAGCTGTAAAATCTCATTTCACATAATACAGAGTCATAGAATTGTTTAAGTTGGAAAAGACCTCCAAGACCATTGAGTCAAACCTGTGACTGATCACCACCTTGTCAACTAGACCATGGCACTAAGTGACACATTCTGTTATTTTTTAAGACTTCTGGAGTGGCGACTCCTCCACCTCCCTGAGAAGCCTGTTCCAATGCTTAAGAACATTTCCATGAAGAAATTCTTCCTAATAACCAATTTAAACCTCCCCTGACACAACTTGAGGCCATTTCTTCTTGTCTTATCACTTGTTATTTGGGAGAAGAGAGCAACCCCCACCCCGCTACAGCCTCCTGGCAGGGAACTACAGAGACCAATACAGTGACCCCCTGAGCCTCCTTTTCTCCAGACTAAACAAACTCATCTCACTCAGCTGCTCTTCACAGGACTTATTGTTATGATCTGTGGGCATGATGTGCATTGTAAGTTCTCATCAGGCTGAACAAAGACACCAGACCACCTGTGAACTCTTGTGCTTTCATTGTACAGTCACTTTAACTCTGGCAATTAGCCCACTATGTAGCCTCAAAGGTGTTGGCTAACAAGCCCTTAAATTCTCAATATGCTTTGTAAAAAGTGGAGGCTAACGAGCCCTTAGATTTTGTATAGTACATTTCTATAAGGTCTCAACTCCCACAACACCACTTCTCAAAGGTGCTGATGACAAGCTGCAGCAAACCACCAAAGAAGCCACAACACACCAATACTCAAAGGTGTTGGCTAACAAGCCACAACACACTTTTACAAGCTGCCCACTCCCAGAACAAAATTCAGTACAGAGTACAGGGTAGAACACAACAGCTGTGTTTTGAGCAGTCAAAGCAACAGAGGAGAGAAATAAATACAGAAAAAGGAGAGAGAGAACAAAGAATATCACTAGTCCTTAGATCTCACATTCATCCTGCTGTGAGCATGGTCCAGAGCTGGGGTGAAAGAGAGAGGGAAAAGAGAGCGAGGGCTCCTAATCCTCTTCCTTTTATAGTTAAACTGGTACGTACCTATTATGTAAACCAGATTTTTTCTGCTTTTTCCTCACATATGCACAATCAGCCCTCCTCCAGCCAGTGAGCTGGGGTAGGGGCACATGATTGAGCACAAGTCTCAAGGTAGAACAGGAAGCTGGTTCAAAACAGCACTGCTCCACTTCCATGGGATCCTTCCCTCTCATCACAGTTTTGCTGTTGTAACAGATGGATTGTTTGAAACAAAACATGCTCAGGTCTTCCCACTTACCTTCTAGGCCGTCCACCACCTTCATTGCCCTTTTCTGGACATGCTCCAGCACTTCAATGTCTTTTTTGAAATGAGTGTCCCAACAGTAGACGCAGTACTCAAGGTGTGGCCTCACCAGTGACAAGTATGGGGGGACAATCCCTGCCCTGGTCCTGCTGGCCACACTGTTTCTGACACAGGCCAGGACACCATTGGCTTTCTTGGCCACCTGGGCCCACTGCTGGCTCATATTTGGCTGCTGTCAACCAGGTCCTTTTCTGCTCAGAAAGTTTCCAGCTACTCTTCCCCCAGCCTGTGGCTCTTCATGGTGTTGTTGTGACCCAAGTGCAGGACCCAGCACTTGGCCTTGTGGAACCTCACACTGCTGACCTCAGCCAGCTGATCCCACACACTGAAGGAGACAGAGAAGCTCTGTGTACCAAAACAGGTTGGCCATTCCACACAGAACTGTTCACTCTTCTCCAGTACCTTAAGCATTCCAGATGTTAACTATTACCAGGGTTAAAAATATGTCTGTATATTTATTTTTCATTTTTCTAATTTTAACCTTGGGCTCTTTCACTTGATTAAACTGCAGCAAGGTATTTTCTTGCTACATATGCTACATACCTTGCTACAGCTGCTCAGGCTACGGAATAAATTTCTGTTCAATAAAATCAATGGATTGATTTCTTATATTTGTGTTAGAAATTATGTTTCCAGAACCAAATACTTGATGTTGCAGTTTTCTGAATCCGTAACATTATTAAAATCTTGCCAAATATGGGCATTAGAACAAGACTTTTCCAGTCTATATTCTCACACAAGCATTGTTTTACCTATAATACTTTTTAGCTACTTAATGAAGAAGACGTGGAGAGTTTCCTTAGACTGTATTTTTCATGAGATGGACATCAGTTTTAGAAAGGATAAATTATACAGTTCACTTACAGGGTACCAGGTAGCTTCTGTCTGCTACTTTTTGAATTATTGTAAGGTTGCTTATGTCATGGTTATTTCTGAGAGAAAAATAGGCTTGTCTTTGCACAGTAACCTGAGAGAAAGAGCAACTCACCCCTTGGAATTTCACTTTGAACCGAAATAAGTTAAAGAGAAAGTAGACTTCAGTTCAGTTTTTGTCATGAGGGAGTTTTTTAGAATTCTAAAATCATATTCAAAGCATTTGTTTTGTCATAATATGTAACTAAAGTTGTAAGCCTACATTCAGTTCTATCTTATTTCTTTTTCTCTTTTTCTTATTCTGTACTCTAAGTGTCATTCATCCAAATGGAAGCTTCAGAAGAAGCTTATTAAAAACTTTATCAAAATGCAATACCCATTACCCATGCTCCCTTCAGAAAAGAGATGGACTAAATCTCTCAAGGAAGAGCATTCATCAAAAAGTTTTGAAATGAAAGGCAGTTTTCTAATATCTTTCAAACCTATAAAACAAAGGTCTTTGTAAAGGAAATGTATGCATATGAACTCTTTCCTTTTAAAATATACTCAAATATCGAAGATTTGCAATAAATATAAAATATGATACATACTATGGTGGAAATTTTCCATTTAAAAAATCTTTTTCACTTCCCTGCAATATTTTGCACCAAAGAGCAAACTCAAATATTGCCAAAAAGGCATGCAATGGCATAGAGTTTATATGAGAAAACAAATAGCAGTGAGTAGGACAAATAATTAATGTAATAAAGTCTCTTACTACACTTCTCCAATAATTCTTCCAACACCACCATGGATTTTAAAGTTAAATAGAAATGGCACAAACAAGTTATGTTCAGTGTTAAAATATTGCATAAACCTATAGATTTGTCTCTGTTCTTCCTTCTAAAGGTATCATTGCCTGATTGACTAGACATTTAATGATGGTTTGTGGTAAGCTCGCTCTAACACAGATCTAGCACAGCAATTTGATGTGGGACCTCCCTCCTGAACCTCATCACCAAAGTGCCTGTGGGCATCTGATGATGGAAAGGAACTGTACAACAGGACATAAAAACACAGCGTGAAAAATATTTAATTACTTCTGGTTTTCACCTTTATGGACTAGAAATGTGAAGTAGAGGATGATTTACGCAACAGAAATAACCAACAGCAAAAGAACTGCTATGACGTTTCTCTTTCTTATTATTTATTTTAATAAAGATGAATATGTGATTCAGCTACATGTTAGTTGCATGAGGTAAGAAAGAAAAATTATGCAATAGAAGCCAAGGAGAACAGGAAGAAGAAAGAAAAGGTGTCATTTCAGAAGGAACCCTTCTGATGTGAAGATACTCAGTAAGGGATGGTGATCATGGACTATATTCACTACATTCATAAAGTTGTAAAGTCATTGCCTTTAGTTAAAATTAAATCTAATAAAAATTATTGACAGGAATTATTTAAATAAAGGAGAAGAAATTAAAAAAAAATATATACTTCCATATAACACTCTTACTTCTCTAATTTGGACCAGTGAAAATATCCTCTAATTTAAGTTTGAATTTTAAGGAAGAGAAAAAAAGAAAGGACAAGACCTTGCAAGAGAGAAGAAGGGGCAAGTATGGGCAAAAGAGAAGAATATAAAAACACAGACTTGTCAGTCTGTCTCAGCTTTCAAGACCTCTTTAATTTTTTGTAGAATCTATCTCTGAATTTGGTATATTTACAAGATATGAGTTTTGATTCAAGGAAAGGTAAATGCAAAAACCACATGCAGAAATACTGAAAAACCATCAGTAATTCCAGTGCAAAGCAAGAACTGAAAATATTTTATTTTTCTGTAATGTTTTAGGTTTCAATAGGAGTATCATATAAATGTATGAGATACAGGCTGTTTTACCATTTTGAAATATAAATCTGATTATAAATAGTGGAAAATCTCATAGCAGTAGCTTACAACAGTCTTTAAAAATGGATGTAAAGGTATCAAATGCCGCTGTGCCTTGCTAATAAGTCATTCATACTCTGAGGGTAAGTGCAGGTATAGAATTCAAGCTCTTTGCCTGAATATTAAATAGTTGTTAAACAGACATTTACAGACAAAGGAAATTCACCATGTGTTTCTGAATTGCCAAGCATTATATTAATATTCAATTGGCGAGCTGCTGTGATGAAAGAAAGACTTGCTAGAGGCTTAAAATGCTAAATGCATGCCTCAATTTACTGTAACTGCATACTAAAAGCATTGCTCTGTCATACATTAGAAAGAGAAGTTCAACAGCTGTTGTAACGTAGAAGAAATCCAAATTCAAGGTACTTGGTTTGGGTTCTTAGAATTAATTGAAGTCACAAGCACACTAAAAGAGGGGGGAAAATCCTTTGCCTACATGAATATACAGTACTTTTCTTCTTAAAATTATGTCTCTTCTAGGTTTATCTATTAATCAGTACTTTAAAGGATATCTGTTAGAGTTGAGTGAACAGTTCAGGTTGAATTAAAGCTGATTTGAACATTTTGCCCTGACTTGCACTTTTTGAACCATACATGATAACATTGAAATATACTTGACCACAGACTCCTTTCTGTTCTACCTAGAGAAAACAGAAGGAAACTAGAGTCCTCCTACTATGCTGAGTCCATCCGCGTGAATTCAAATGAGATTATATGATCTCAAAAGATGCTCAGGGCAACCACAAGCAAAGGCATCCCCTGTGATGCCAAAAGAGCACAACTATGAACTTAAGAGCACAACTATGAGTATGACCTAGGAGGCATACCCAAATTTCATGCAGGTCATGTGCAAATCATAAGCAAAGTCTGATTAGTCTCCTTAATAATCAACATTATCCTTGCAGGTTGTTCTCATGTAAGGGTTCGATATCACAGTAATGTTAGTGACAATGTTATTACCATCCATGCCAGTCTAACTGATGCAGAAGTTTACAGCACACTCATCATTGCACAATTCTATTCAAATATCAATGAAGGCTTTAACAAATTTATTTTCTTCCAAAAAAAAAAAAAAAAGAATGCAAAAGCGTGAACAAAACTAGTATTTTATTTCTTTGGAGGTAGCTTGTCTCTTTCCTTGCATTTCTGTTTAAAAAGAAGCTTATACATGCACTGCCTCAGGAAGCATCAAGAAAAGATATTATTCTCTCACAAAGGCATGATTTTCTCCCTATTCTGTCATTACTCCCAGAGGTTAGCAATTTGTTACTAGCTCTGAACAATGCCAAATGCTGTCTCAGCAGCACTGAACACCACATGGGACTTGGAAAGAAGAAGAGAGGAAAAATCAGGGTTACAGTTTTCCTTTTGTCCAGTTTCCTTACAGATACAGAGATTAAGTGAGTTCTAACTCTGCCCTTGCTCTGGTCAGATTAGTTGTTGCAGCAAAGAGACTGGCAAGACAGTTTGAAATTTTATTTCTCAACGTAAATAAGGATAATAGTCTGAGATTCAGAATAATTATGTTTGTATATGCTGAATTAATAATTCTCAATACATGTGGGATAAAGCCTATAGCATAGAATCCTTCTATCTTAATTCATATTACTTCTATATTTATTGAAATTGTTTCTAATTCAGAAAAATTTGTATTTGTAGTCACCTGTTTGGGGAATATGAGTGATTCATCCCATCCCCTCTTTTTCTGTTGAGGTTGGATTTGGGGTTATTTTTTTTGTTTGTTTGATTGTTTTTTCTTATGGTACATATGTGACTTGGTCACTTTTGGAGGTAACATTTTAAAGAAATATTAGCTATGGTATATAACCATATTTTAAACTCTATGGTTAAGTTTTATATATTTATTTTTTTTTTAAATAATGATAGACCTGGAAGAGAGAAGAAGAATTTGAATTAAAGTAATTGTAAGTACAGAAAACTTCTTATGAATAGTTTATTGAATTCCTTTGGGAAAAAGAAAAAAAAAGTGTTAAATGGCTTCATGTTTATTGTCTTGGCTAAAAAATAAAAATGGGAGGAGTGACCTATGGCTGTTTCTCTTGAGGGCAAACATAGACTCCATCTCAGAAGGTCTTTGATTCAGAAGGCTTTATTAAGAATGACTCCATGATATCAGAAGGCTGAGGGTTATTGTTTATTACTTATTTCAGAAGGCTCATAGCTTAGCTTAGCTTAGTTTAGCTTATTCTTTGCTTAATCTTAGCTATAAAAGTGGAACACTGTTTATAATACTAAATTGATTGGCTGGTAACCAAGGCCAGCTCCCTATTACCATTGGTTAAGTGAGAGAACCCATATATCAAAAGCTGTGGGAACAGAACAGAAAAACACCTGTGGCTTTGAGAGGGAACACAGTTCAGGGATATGTTTATAGAATCTTTGCTGGGAAAGTGAGAGCTTTCCCTTGGGAAGAAAAACCCCAGCAGGCTTGCAGTAGAAATTCAGAAACCTAGAATTTGTCAATACCACAGTGACCGATTCCCCAGAGTGCTCTGCTCCCATGCAGGAGGATCTCAGCCTGGGGAGATGGGCTAAGAGGAACATTTTGAAGCTCAACAAAGGCAACTGCAGGGTCCTGCCCCAGGTGGCAATAGCTCCATGCACCAGGACAGGCTGGGGACTGACCTGCTGGTGACCATCTCTGTGGAAAAGGACCTCAGGGTCCTGGTGGGCAACACACTATCTATGAGCAGCAGTGCCCTTGTAGCCAAGCTGGCAATGGTATCCTGAGCTACATTAGAAAGAAGAATCCAGTAGGTTGATCCTGCACCTCTTCTTAGCCCTGGTGTGCCGTACAAGGGGTGGCTGAGGTCACTTGGCTTGTTCAGCCTGGAGGAGACTGAGTGGAAAACTCACTGCAGTTACAACTTCCTCATGAAGGGAAGAAGAAGGTCAGGCATTAATTTCTTCTGTGTGGTGAGCAGTAACTAGACTTGAGCAAACACCCTGAAGCTGGGTGAGGGGAGATTTAGATTAGCTATTCTGAAAAGGGTTTTCACCCAGAAGGTGTTTGGGCACTGGATCAGACTCCCCAGGGCAGTGGTCACAGCACCAAGCCTAACAGAATCTATGACACGTTTGGACAATGCCTTCTGGCACATGGTATGATTCTTGATGTGGTACTGTGGAGGGCCAGAAGATGAACTTCAATGATCTTTGTGGGTCCCTTCCAACTCAGGATATTCTATAATTCTATAATAAAATGGAGTGAAGAACAAATCACATGGCAAGCAGCAACAGACTTGGCCTAAGTCTGCTAAAGTGCAAAGCGAAAGATCTATCTAATACCTTTCAAAGATCAGAGTGATGAGTGTAAACTGGAGTCTGAAAGTCAATATTAATTTTGTTCAATGATTCTACCAACAATAAATACACCAGTAAATATTCAGTTGACTCCTATTGTTTATATGACCAGAAAAAAATACAATTAATTTACCTACACATATATTGACACCACAATACTGACACAGCAAGAAGGATGTGGGTGTTGATCACTAAGCCAGTAGATATGCACCTGAACACACAAGAGATTCAGACCATAGGGGAAACATTGCCATTTATGTTTTTCCAATCAGCCTAGTTAATCCACTTTCTTCTTGTTTAGGAACAGATCCAAACAGTTACCACAGTAAGTTTTAGAAAGCATGACTCTTAAGTACAATCTTCTCCTTTTACAAACAATGTATGAAATCATCGGACTGTTCTAAGAGCATTTAACAGGGCTGTGCTCTAGGCCTTAGAAATGTTCCAGTGGAATAACACTGTCAATTTTCAGTCCAGGTTTTAGTGACAAGTGATTAAACCATGACAAAATAGCCTTTTTCTCAAACAGCACTGCCTGGAAATATATTATTTTTTATGATTAATGCAGTGATGTGTGTGCTGTAAGAGGCCCAACTCAGTTGTGTGCATTCAGAGAACCATCACTGCTGCAATATATTAAAAGGGTTAAGCTGCGACTGAAGAATGGATGTGAGTTTCACAGGAAAGGAGCTCTGAGAAGTCTTTTACACAAAGGGAGAACTAAATGCTTTTTTCTGAAAGATGTTCCTTTCAGCCATACTAAACACAGGTCTGTGCACCAGGGTATATTGCACAAAAGTTCCTCAGATGAGCAGCTGTGGCAGCAGATTTCAGAGGAATTCAGCTTCCTTTTTCTTTGCAGTTGTAATGTCAAAGAGTTGTCAGCTTAAAAACTATTCATGTCCCACAAAATAACATAACATCAGTAATTAAAGAACATTTAGAGGTTTTTTTTTTGTCCATTTGCTGTTCCTATACTATCATTGATATAGGCAAACCTATCAGGTTTAAAACTGAATTATTTTAAAATAAGGAATTACAAACAATAATATCTTTTAGAATTCTCTGAAATGAATCAGAGTATTTCATTTCCACTTCTACTGTTGTAGGGGAAAACACATAAATCAATTTATGCTGACAGCCAGACAACAGCCTTTGAACAGGTTAGTTTTATAAAACCCTCAAAACATTGCTGAACTTCATTCTACATAGGTCTCAACACATTCAGTTCCTAAAAGCTTAATTTTCCCCTAAGTCTAGTTTTTCTAGAAGCAATTTTAGAAAGGCCTGAAAAATGAAACAAAACGTAATTTTTTAATTTATCCCGTGATCGCGATGGCCTCTGTAGCTTTCATTGTGTTTAAACAACACTCTTTATGGTGTCTGAGATGGAGAAAATTTTCTTTATAGCAGCCTGTATGGTGCAGTGTTTTGGATTTGTGACTGAAACAGTATTGCTAACACATCTATTTTGTCTGAGCATTATAATGTCAAGGTTTTCTCTGTTTCTCACTGTCTCTGGATCAAGCGAATAGGCCAGGAATGGGCAAGAAGGACTGGGAAGGGACACAGGAGGGACATCTCATCCTAAGCAGCCAAAGGGATGTTGCAGGCCATGTGATGTCATGCTCAGCAATTAAAAAAAAAAAAAAAAAAAAAAAAAGTGGTCATATC
>VWZP01006612.1:396569-476269 GCA_013396995.1 Dicaeum eximium
ATTGGATGTAATGAACAAAAAAAAAAAAAAAAAAAAAAAAAAAAGAAGCAGGGATCATTCAATGTAGTTGTTTTTCAGAGACTGACTGTACATCAATCTGCTAATGGCAGATAGGTATTTCCTTTGCATCACTTGTGTGTTTAGGTTTTGTTTTGTTGGTAGGTTTGGTTGTTTGTTTTTGTTTCTNAGGTGGTCAGCTGCTGATCAGAGTCAGCCTTGTGTAACTCTTGAAGTGTTTGTCAGGGGTGTAAGCATGAGACTGGACTGCTGACCTGACCTTGGGCTGAAATTAACTGAGCGGGATGTGATAAAGTACCGGAAAAATCGCCAGACATGACAAACAGCAGTCTGAGAAGCAGCCAGGTGTTAAAGACTGTGCCACAAAGCAGAGACACAGCTAAAGAATGTTTAAAGACAGAAACAGGAAAAGCCTGAGCCTCACAGATCCTTTCAGATTCTGAGTCTTGCTGGGACTGTGTTTGCCCAAGGCAACACTGCCAGGATAATGGTGCCAGTAGTGCTGTGCACCCTTGTCACTCATGTGGTGATAGCAAAAATACTGAATTGAATACGGATATAGTGGTGCTGGGATTGAAGAGAAAAAAATAAATAAGGGCAAATTCTTTATATGAGGGTGTACAGGTGGTAAAAAAAAGGGTCAAGAACCAGAAAAAAAAAAAAGATAATTTATGTAAATCCTGTAATCAGTGCTGTACAGAGATACTTGACAGGCAGCCCTGTGATGGATGACACAGGCTATGGTGGACCAAACCCTCAGGAACATAATGTGACCCCTATAATGGAAGAAGGCCCAGGGGAGATACACAAGGGTGATGTGCCCATTAAGCTTAGAGAATAACTCAAAGATAACTTTATCACAAAACAAAAATGGAGGTTGTTTTAGTAAATAGCTATCAGAGTGTTTCACCTGGTGTAAATGTTTCTCGAGTTCATTAAATGAGTGTGAAATGTGATGCTCCCTCCCCAGTATTGTGTAGGAAACTCCATATCTCCTGACTGCAAAATCAAGTCAGACACCTGTGCTCTCATCAGAACAGGTTTGTTGTTCTGCTCCAGCCTTTGCTGGCCAGATCAGGGTTATTCACCAGGGATCTCCAAACTGCTCCAGTCACAGGCTTTATTTCACCTTTCTGTTAGGTTTTTTTTCCCCTATTTCCTCCTCATGGATAAACAATTTACCTCCATTAAACATTTTACCATTTATTCCAGTTTTATTGATTGTACATACCCTAAGATAGAGCTCTGTGGAATTCCACTCATGACAGGTCACCAGTCTAATGTCACCCCATTCACTGTAATCCATTGTCCCCAACCCATGAGCCAGCTGCCCACACATCACATGATGCATTTATGCAATTGTGTGCTGGACATTTGAATGTAAAGAACAGTGAACTTCTAAGTGTGCTTTGTGTGATGCTGGCAGGCACAATCAGACGGCATTTTCCATAGTTCTAGGACATTCCAAGAATCCTCCATGTCTAGCTCCTTACTCAGTGATTTTTAGTTTGACTAGATGACATATTAAAGAGGAAATGCCTGCTATCACACTGAAATTGTGTCCCATTGCTGTGAAACAGCAATTCAGAGTATAAGGCAGTAAAAAAAAAGTACCGAAAGCTTTATATTGTGCAAGCTAAAATAAAGATTCTGGTTTTTTGTATTTATAGCAGTTACTAATTAAAACTTCAGCTCAAAATTCCATTGTTCAACTCATAACAATAACAATGCTTCCTTATTTTTCTGAAAAGTGTTCCCTTCAACAATGACAAAAATATCATCTGTCATTCACAGACATACTGGTTGGAAGATGAAAAATTACTTGCTTAGTTTCTTTCTTTGCTATTTATGTTCTGTCTTTTTATAGCTTTTTTTTTGTTTGCTTTCTTTACATAAATTTAAAAGGTTGATGAAGCAATTAACCAGATACGACAGAGGCTAATTTCTCTAAATTACTCCTGAGAGACCATAGAACCCTGCAAATTGAGCTATAAACTGAAAAATCAGCTTTCATGAGTTGCAAGTGAGTTTTGAAAAATCACTAGAAATTAGTCCTGAAATAATATTAGCATAGTAGGACAATTTTAAAAAAAGCCAAGAAGTAAACTAAAACTCCAGGGAGAAGAACATAGGGGGGTTTTTTGTGGAGGTTACTTATGTAGGATATTATCAACTTTTTGTTGTGAGGAATTGCAGCTATAAAGAAAAACTGAGCTATTGCTCAGACAGCAATAGCTGTCTTGCAGTGATAGTGATGACAGTGGGTAATTTTTTTCTTAGAGCTACAGAGAAGAATTTGTGTAAAGCATAAATAGCAACTTCTCTCTGTAGCCACTGAAATTAAAAAAGTAGGTAAAAGAGAATGTTAGTTGCAAATGAGCAAATGATAGATGAGTTTTCTGTTAAATAACTCATTAGATCAAATACATCAAGGAACTTATTAAAATATTACCCAAGAAGGCATATTAATAAACACAAATATGCTAAAATATTTTTGAACTGGATGAAATGTCACCTTCTCTGTATCACAAATTGGAATAAAAATGTGAAATGTCAATATTTTTTTTAAAAAAACTACTATTGTATATGACATTTTGTCTTGACAAAACACTTTTGTTTGGTAAGGTCAAAAAATCCTGTCTAGATAAGATGAAAGAGTTTTACTTCAGTAGGATAATTTAGAATATATTATACAGTAATTCAAATACCAATACAAATGTTATTGAGTCATAGAGTCATAGATGTTAAAAGATGTCCAGCACCAGTCCCGATACTGATTCTTGATGAACACCACGCATCACTGCACTGCACTTGGACATCAAGCCATTGAACACAAGTCTATGAGTGCAACCCTTCATCCTATTCCTTATCCATTGAGTGGTCCATCTGTTCATCACAGAATCACAGAATCACAAGGTTGGAAGAGACCTTCAAGATCATCAAGTCCAACCCAGCCCTAACAAATCAATTAAACCATGGCACCCAGTGCCACATCCAGCCTTTTTTTAAACACATCCAGGGATGGTGACACCACCACCTCCCCGGGCAGGCCATTCCAGTACTTATTCACTGTTTGTGTGAAAAGCTTTTTCCTAATGTCCAACCTAAATTTCCCTTGACACAGCTTGAGACCGTGTCCTCTGGTTCTGTCAGTGCTGCCTGGAGAAAGAGATCAACCCCNGCACTGTCCAGCCACACTGTCCCCAGCCTATAACACTGCAGGGGTTATTGTGGCCAAAATGCAGGGACTCAACACTTGTACTTATTAAACTTCATCTTGTTCGTCTTAGCCCATCCATCTAATCATTCCAGGTCTCTCTGCAGAGCCCTCCTACATTCCAACAGATCGACACACACTCCCAACTTAGTGTTTGCAAATTTACTAATGAAAGACTCAATTCCCTCATCCATGTCATCATCAGAAATATTGAACAGTGCTGACCCCAGCACAGACCCCTGAGGGACACCACTGGTGACTGTCCCCAGCTGGATGCAGCACCGTTCACCACCAATGTCTGTCCAGTTTAGAGACAAGGATGTCACGCAGGACAGTGTCAAATGCTCTGCACAAGTCCAGGGAGATAACATCAGTTGCTCTTCCCTTACCCACCAACACTGTAATTCTATCATAGGAGGGTCCAAATTTGTCAGGAAAGATTTTCCCTGAATGAAGCCATTCCACCTGTCAACAATCGCTTCCAGATTCTCCATATGCCTTAGCATAATTTCCAAGAGGCCCTGCTCCATGACCTTCCCAGGCCCAGAGATGAGACTGTAGTTACCTAAATCTCACTTTTTAAAAATAGTGGTTATTTTTATAGTGTGTATGCTTCTCTTTTTCCAATTTGAAGTGTTTTGACACCACTGAGGCTGTTACAAAAATTCTGCCTATTTGTTTTGCAGTTTGGAGGTGTGGGAGAAAATCTCTGAGAGTACAGTATAAGAGTGAGAAAATAGCTGTCCTAAAAAAGGTACCAGCTAACCAATACTTTTATCAAAAGTATTAAACCGTGCCTGTGACATGGCAACTTCTATCAAAGTTATCAAATTAGAAGTTCAGGTGTTTAGCATTATCAAGTGTTGATATTAATAGCTAGAAGTGATCTTTTAGGCATTTATTAAACATTTCTGTTATAATAAAGGAGAGGGAAATTGGGTAAATTTGGGAAAGTAAAGGTGTATGGTGATACAGCAGGAAATGTCTCCACTTAAATAAAAGTTCTTCCCCATCTCTACCTAGACAATAAAATTTACTAATGAAGCTTCACAGAAAGGAGCAAAAAAAAACCCTGTGCTATTTCAACAATTATGTTAACCAAATCATTGCAGATGAGCTATGGATCATCACTTTGATTTTTTAACTTAACTATGACAGTTCATATGAGAAGAATGTCTAGTGCAGTGGAGTGGGAAAGGAAGCATTTCTTGATTTAGTAATATCTGAAGAGGCAAATCAAACATGAAAATCTATATCAGTGAAATCATTCAGTCTCTCTTAAAAGCTTGAGTCACCAGTTCTTAGATGAGTCATATTTGTTTGTAACATCAATATAGCCTCATAGATGTGCGTGGAACTTACAGTGTTCATTTAGAAAAATATTGTTTCATCATCAGCATGCTCCATGTTTCCAAAGTGCCTGCATTCTAATCAGCCTTGATCAGATAAATTAATAGAATTTTTCTCAGAACCGCTAAGAAAACACAATTCTTTTTGGTTGATAATAAAACTTCCAGGAAAGCAGAAGTGCCTTTGGTATCACTTTCACAATCCATTTACAGGACAGCAGTATCATTCTAACAGAAGAGAGAAAATTTATGATTATCAACAGTGATTCATGTCTACATGTGATCCTTTCCATATGTATCTTTGAAACCCATATACTGGACACAAGTGAAAAAAAGATTATTTTCAATTGAAAATACAGATAAGGAACTTGGTTGAACACAGATGGTTGAAATTTTAACTTACATATTGTGTGAAAAGAATAGGAAATATAAAAATTGAGGTGTACCTGTTGTTAATGACTCTACTTCTAGAAAGTCCACCTGACTCTATAGCGGGCTGGTCACAAGGTAACTAAGACTGCTCTCTGTTTGATGGGTAGATAACCTTCCTCCAGACAGAACTATCTTAATAATATTCTTAGTGAAGAGTATTACACATATACTGAATAAAGAGATTCTGTAAAAAGTGCTAAATTAAAATCTTTAAAAAGAAATTTCATTAAGGCACTACAATGTCAATTGCAAAAGTAAAAACACCACGTCACATTAAAAACATGGACAGATACAAGAAATTCACCTTAGAAAAATGCAAATTTATACAGTTGATTGAAAAAAAAGAGTGAAACCATAGCAATAACTGTACCATCTCAACAAGTAACCCCATAAGAATTTTTTTTCCTTCAAAAAATAAGATTTTTTTTCCATCAAAGATGCCTTAAATTGGTATTCCAGAGGAGCATTGAGACTAGCTGTGCTTTCAGTTCTGCTGACTGACACATATATGTTTGACAAGGCATTGATTCTGGTAATTCCTTTTCACCTCAGAGACAGTCATAGACAGATATCCTTGTGCTTGGGAATGATGTTCCAGTCTAGGAATTCACCAGAAGATGTTGGTCTGACAGTGATACTTGAGGCACATATTTTGTGAAGAATGAAAGGGAGAGACATTTACAAAATAGTTTATTCCCACTGAGTTTCTAAAACATAGCCTTTAAAAATTTAGAATTCTTTGTTGTTTTAGAAGCCACTGTTAAGGAAGAGGTGACAGAAGTTTTGGCTAAAAACACTGACTGACTTGAAACCCGATTACAGATGTACTAAAAGATCCTCTGTGCTCTCTGCCCAGTAACTCCTTTTCTATCTTGAACTGGACAGCCCAAAACTGGAAACAGTTCTTCTGATGCAGTCTCACCAGGGCAGAGCAGAGCAGAGGGGGAGTAGAACCTCCCTCAGACACTCTTCCTAATGCACTCCCACACCCAGCCACAGAACCTCCTGCTGCTGCTACCGCCTGCCTCACTTTGTTCCACTGAATTGCTTTTTTCTGTCATCATAAATGTCAGCTACATTACTCTTCATGTTGTTGATATGCTTGAGTTTTGAAAGGCTGATACTTTAAAAAATCTTCTTTGATTGATTAACTTTAATTTGAAAGGCAATAGATGATATACCAGACTTCCAGCACCTAAAGGAAGTCTACAAGAAAGATGGAGAGGGACTTTTGACAATGGCATATAGAGATTGGACAAGGGGGGATAGCTTCAAATGGAAAGAGAACAAGTTTAGATTAGATGTTAGGAAGAAATTCTTTGCTGTGAGAGTAGCAAGACACTGGAAGGTGTTTCCCAGAGAGGTTGTGGAGTCAACACAACTTGGCAACATCAAAAGTCCTCTGGACAAAATCCTGAGTAGTGCACTCCAGGGGTCCCTACCTGAGCAGGTTCTGTGTTTCTATGACCATGATTTTCAAATAGCAAACAATACCATCAATTTGCAACTAAAATATTGTTACTGTCTATTTATACATATATTTTGAGAAGCCAACTTACCATTAAATCACTTTCTAATCAACATATTCAATCCAATCTATTCATACTGCAGAGGGATGGGCAATTCACATATATATGTCAAGTATCACTCAATACATTTATGACATTAATTGTAAATTTTCAAATTTTATGGAGATTTATTTATATTTTGTTAGGTAAATTTCACTTCTACTAGGAAGAATAACAAGGATTAAGAAAATCTTGTAGGTAGTTTGTGTCCAGCTCAGTGTAATGACACAGAGGATGCAAACTTCTAACTCTATTAATCCTTTAAAACAGCAAATCTATCTGCAGGAAGCAAGTACCACGCCTATAATTAACTTTAAAACAGATTCACATACTTTTTCATTTTCCTTTGGTCATGTAAGCTACATCTCTTGTAAATTCAAGTAATTCTATATGAGCTACCAATTAAAGCAAAAGACTTCTGTTGATACAGCATTCCATACAGCAATTCAAGTCAGCTTCCTTTACAATCAACACCAACAAGCTCTCTCTCTTTGTTGCATTTTCAGCCACAAATGCACTTGAAAAATGCCCCTAACTAACTACTGTGAATGGCAGTAATATTGTGAGACAGATATTTGTGGATGGCTAAGAAAGGGCAGCAGCCTTCTGCTTTTTGTCAGTGTGATTCAGCCTGGAGGCCCAAGAGAAATGTTAGCTTCATTTGTATAGGATCATAGGCAAATGAAAGAAATAAAAAAAAAAAGTGTGTCATGGATTGAGCAAAACACTTTTTGGCACATTGAATCTCTTTTTCTATTGCTACATATATCCTGTGTATGAGTGGATTTGTCTTATATCACGCATGATTTTCAGATAAACCTTTGAATTTTATCACTGTTGTCGCATAAAAAAGTACACGTTTCTACGAAAATCACCTAGAAGTAAATTTCAGATTTATGTATCTTATGTTCTTGGCTCCATTTTGTGCTATTGCCTGGCTAAAAGAGGAGAAAAAAGAGAATTTAAATGTCACAACCTGAGTCTGAGACCAGGCTCTTGAGAGCTTTCTTTGGTCTTTAAGTTTAGACATAGTGAATGTGGTTAGAGAACAAAGCAGCCGTGTATATTCAACATCACTGGGCTGTTTTATATCTGGAAGAGCTAGATTTGGCCAAAACATGTTCAGTGTCTTCATTTTCAGGTTTGGGGCAACTGGGTCACAGAAGACTGACATATTACTTCACCAAAATCCTGCACAGAAGTGTAAACTCCTCAGGAACTGACCAAACACAAATTTTGGGAAAAAGCATCAAGTGGATGCTTAGTCATCCCATGATCCTGGATAAAGTATAGAAAGAGATAGAGGAAAAGAGAATAAATTAAGTAAAGAGAATAAATTAAGTAAAGAGAGGGGAAAAAAGGAAAAGGGAATAAATTAAATAATGAAAAATATCGACTTGTAGTCCCTAAATTTTTGTTTCACTTCACATGATGTGAATTTAGTTTTTGAAGGCAGAAATATCTATGCACTATAATTTTAACTAACTCATTTTATAGTGCATTGTTCGTTTTCTGACCTGATGCAGATGTTAACTGAGGGTAAAAGACTCACTGAATTTCCATGGCTCTGTGCAAAAATAAGTTTTTTCTTTGACCCAGTGCTTCAGAAGCAAACATATATCATAATTTTGTCCCTTTAGCACTGAGAAAAAAATACTACATGGTGCATTCCTATTATAAACAAAGTAGTTAAAATAAATTCCACCTTGCAGGAAAACTATTAATTGAAGAAAGTGAGAGTATAATGGTCATTCTTTAATTTAGAAAAGGTAGTACTAGAATTTTCTCTGGACACTTTACAAAAAAAAAAAAATTGCAGGAATGTCACACTGCAAAGAAATTAAATATATTTAAACTCAAGTAATTTAATTCCTGTGAACAACTTATAAAAGGAGTATCCAGCAAATTTTCCCTCATGATTATTATTTGTACATGCAAATAGAACTAGTAAGATGTGTGTAGAGTATCTGGAAGTATTAGGCAGACAGAGTTTTTTCTGACTAGCTATTTCTCTAGGGTTCAGTGTGAGCCTTATTTTCTTCATTAAATTTGTTAGGTTCTAGGTAAACAATTTAAAATTCACTTTCTTAAAGAAACCCTCCCATTTTTTTTTCTGAATTCTGGAAAGCAAGTACCATGTTTATGCTAAAAGATAATCTTGATGGGTTATTTAAAATTTTTCCCCCCAAAGTGTAACTCCTTACAAAATAAATTCAGTTATAATACTAGATGTTGTGTTCTACATGGTTTAGAAAATAGTTTCTGTGGTGTACTCTATGATTTACTGACTCAGAGTTCGAATTCCTGCAAGTCACAAATTCATATTATGTTTACAAAATGAAATAATAACATTCCCCAGAACTATAAAGAGAACCTGGTAATGGCATATTTTATTACAATTAACTGTTTGTAATGAGTCTGAAAGAAAAAAAAAATTGCACGTTTCAATAAAACTAATCTGACCTATAAATGAATTAGAAATAATTTTGAAGTTTAAGTAGCCATAACCAGCCATTACCAGTTGCTTTTTCATCACTTATGTGAATAAATAGTTTAAAAATTTAAAATCTATCACCCATTAAAGAATTAATTCTCATTGTCCAAAACTTTTAGCTTGGTTTTTACTTTAAATTCTATTTTAGCATGTTAATGATTTTAGATAAAAACTCATATTTATAAATGCAAATATATCAACCAGTATGAAAACCCATCATCTCTACCTGTTAATCATATTTCTCTTATTTGTCTCCATATGAATAATTCATTAATTGTAACACATTCCTGTGGCAGTTTTGGTTCCAATGGATCCTCATCTTTATAATTTTTTAAAAATTCTTAACCTACTTGATCTCAATAGCACCATACAAATTTACTGATGTCAAATCATATTAAATCACAGTAGGCAAAGTCATAAGCATATTATGTCATCAGCTAATGTGTTTAATTTAAAATAGCTTCAGTTTGCCATTTGTCAGTTGAGGGTTTACATGAGTTCTTTGTGGAGCAGGAGTTTGACATTGAGTTATGCTTTTACATTGTGTAGAAATGTAAAATGTTCAGAGCATTTTTCTCCATTTCAGGCAACTGCCCATGATGTATCTATTGACACTGATATTTTAATACAGCTCATTCCTGCCAGACAGTTTAATCCTGTCTGCCTGAATTCAAAAAACATTTAAGAAAAAGTATTCATCTTTATGCTGGCTCATACTACAATTATTACAAGGGTAAGAACTTGTAACAACGTGCTGCAGCCTGAGCATTATGTGCTAGTCATCAGCTTTGATCAATGTTTTGGAGCTTTGCTGCTGATGGAAGGGATAAAAAGCAATTATATACCATTACCACTGAGGTGCTATTCCAACTTGATCATGGTTTTCATTCTTTTTCTTCTTTTGCTCTAGAAATGAGTAAGTTTTATGATATTTAATATCCTTCTACATTTTCTCAATAGTTCTTTTCTCCTTCAGTTATAAAATATCAATAACAGTGCCTTAGTTACTTAATGTATTATGTGAAATATATGTATAAGTTATAAAAGACAGGTACTTGCTTCAAAATGGTGAGAACATCTTGTCCTTACTGTTTTGATTACTGTTTTGTATGACATGTATCAATCATGGGGGGTTTTTCGTTTTCTTTTCAGTGTATTCTGCAATCTGACATAGTTTCAAACACCCTTTTGCCTTTTAAATTATTTATCTTTCCAGAAAAATGTTGACAATCACACCATGGGGTGTCTGTCAAGCACTGTGGGATTTGGTACTGTGAAATCCCTCTGTCCCACCCCACTCCTGCCCACAAGTGAGGGAAAAGATAGGCATGACTTCTGTGATGAACTCCACCTTGTCAAGAGGAGAAATGAAATTTATAAATGTACAACAGATACATTATTATTAGGTATCTAAGGTCAAGGCTGACCATTAGTGAAGACTCAACATTGCTAAAATGTCATTTCAATTTGGACTACCCCATTGTCCTGACCATATCTAGATCAATAGATTTGGTTCAGACCAATTCTTCAGACAGTATGAAAAATCACTCCAACTGTGTGTCAAAAATGAGTGCATATTTCTGAGAGACTTGGGACTTTTTTCTCTGCTCAGAATTAGATGTAGGGGTTTTCCTTGTAACCTAGATCCTCTAGGTGTTCTCTGTGCTATGTCCCTCAGAGCTGAGCGATGTCTTGTGAGATGAGAGACAATCACAAAGAGACTTTAGGAGAAATTACTATTTCCAATATCCAAGCAGTCTTTATAACTCGACTGTACCATCATATATTTTATGTCTTGCTTTCTGTCCCCTAAGGTGTAAGGAAGGAGAATCTATTGTGAAAAGAAAAATCTCAAGCTCAAGTGTTAGATTAGAACTTATATTCTGTAGTTGCTTTGAAAAGATTGGCATTATTTACACATATACGTATCTTGGGTTCCATGTTTTCTTTATGAAGGGATATAGGATTCAGAAGCAAGGCTTAGAGGAAGAGATTTCTTCTTCAAAGCATATGTACATTTATAGTAAATCCAAGAGAAGAAAATAAATCGAAAAAGGGATTTTCTAAAGTATTACTTGATAGAAATGCTTTGGAAGAAATGTAAAGAAAATCAGTCTCAAAAATGAGATATACTATTTTTAAAATTAATCCACTCAGAATTGAAACCCATTGTTTGCATAATTTCATACATATTTCCTGGATTTGAATGTAGTAAGAGTGAGGAATTTCTGCTCTGTTTAAAAGAGATTTAGTTACTGATAGGATCCAAGTACAAAAATGCAAGAATGCACAGGTCATGGAAATGATGTAACAGAAAAATTAAAATGTTAAAAAAATGGTTTGTGTCAAGGACTTGGAATTAATTTTTAAAGAAGACTTTAAGCAATAAGATAATCAATGAGAAAAAGATCAGGTGGAACACCCTTTAAAATTGTTAAATTTTAATGTTCACATGTGCCATATTAAAAACAAGTGAGAATAATGAAATCATATAAGAAAAAAAAATTGAAATAACAATATATTGTATTAAGACCATTTTACCATTATATCAAAAAAACAGAGATAGATTTCAAAAAAGAGTACATTTGTTTCTGAAATGGAATCAATATTACTGAAAATATCACAAGAATCCAGTAGGTATACATGGGTTTTTAAAAAGTACAACTTCCCTTTAAAGATTCAATTTAAGCAGTGAAATCCAGTAGAGGATCGTTGGAAGGAGTTAAGATGAATTAAATTTCCAAATCACATGTGTGTTAACAGACAATATAATAAAGTTTTAATTAACATCCTTATGGTTTTTCTAATACATACAAAATCTCCTTATGACAGTTACAATTTTTAAAACATTTTAGTTGAGATATAAAATAAGCTTAATAAATTTGTGTAAATATATAAATAGCTATTACATTCCAATTTAATTTATATTAAAATTTAGGGTTTATACACCTTTCTTTGTATCCCTAAGTGCTGAATAATTTTAAACATTAATTTAAATTACATTTTATTATTAATACAACAAGCGATGATTTTCCATCAAAAGTGTATTGTTAATACATCTCCATATTTCTAATCTTATTTTCTGATAGCTATCATACATATTTTGTTCTAATGGAGAATGGTAGCTAGTAACTGCTGGATGAAATCAACTGCTATTTTAAAACTTAGGGTTTATTTTGAGGTATAATAATGTTAAATAACAATTTGAATAAACATCGCTACTCTTTAAAAACAAATTGATTAGGTTTTTAGGTTTGGCAAGCTATGAAGTGCATTTTTAAACCGTAAAGATACAAACTACAATATTTATTTTATTCTTAAACTCAAAAAGTCCTTTCAATACTTACAAAAGGACTTTTAAAGTCCTTTTAATACTTATCCCATGATGTCTATCCAAGTGAAGAATGTGAGGGCAAGAACTTGGAAAAAAGGCAACTGGATGCCTCTTGGAGGAAAATGCCAAATTATAACAAACCTCTCCAAGTTTCACCAGCTGCTGCTACTTCATTATGGGAATGCTCTTGTTCTAGAGGAAGAGGTGTCGCCAGCCATTACTGGAAAAGGCTGAAGGAATAGAGAATACCCTGTCAAACAACATTTTGCAGCAATTCTTTGTTGCTAACCAATATGTCTTAATTTTATAATTTCTACTCCTTTAAATCCAAATAATAAAATAAATAAATCTGTCATCCATGTATGCCAACACCATACAACGGTGAAAACCCCCATTTTGTTACAATACAATTGGGAAAGTGTTGTCATACAAGATCAGCTACATAGTCTGCTAAGAGTAATTTTCCATCAGAGTATAGATGAGATATTGTGGGTGATAAATTGCAGTCAACCCCTTAAACCAAACTGCAATTCTTATTCTGTGGATAAATACCCAACCTTTGAGTTTATTATCTGACACCGCACATAGGAACAAGTCAGACAACTCTACCAACACATTTTTAATTGAAAGACTTCAGAGGAATGAAATAAACTTATGCAGGGAAACAACGTAGTGGAAATCTACTAATTTCTTATTTCAGATCTCTTGACTATTGAGTCTTAAGGCTTCATATTCCACAGCTGTTGGTAGAATTATAAGTGTATTGGAAGTCTACACAAATCAAATTAATGAAGAGATACGTCCAATGAAAGAAACAGTTTCCATATATTTGTCTAAAAATATTGTTAGACTCCAAATGCGTCTACCAACTTCTGCAGATTATACAGTGAATATTAATAAAACTGAATACTCATATATATTTGTACTGGATTTACCATGCAGAGGAGTTTCATTGGGGTCTACAAGTCTTTAGACAACAGTGTCATCTTTTAATAACTTGTATTTCCATTGTTTGAATGATATTTTAAAAGGATGCAAAGGTTCTTGAGCAAGTCCAGGGAAAGGCAACCAAGCTGGTGAAGGGGCTAGTAAGCATATCCTGTCAGGAGCAGGTGAGGACTTTGGGCTTGTCTAGTTTTAAGAAAGGGAAGCTGAAGGATGAGCTCATCATTTCCTACAGCTTCCTGAGGAGGTAAAATGGAGAGGGAGAGGCTGACCTCTTTTTCCCTGATATCCAGAGACAGTTGTGTGGGAATGGTTCAAAGCTGCATCAGAGAAGGTTCAGACTTGATGTGAGGAAACCTTTATTTACTGAGCTGATCATCAAATCCTGGGAAGGGCGAGAAACAGAGAGGTGATCAGTGCCTGTTAGTGCTCAAAAGGCATTTGTACAATGTCCATAATAACGTGCTTTAACTTTTGCTCAGTACTGAAGTGGTCAGGAAGAAGGACTAGAAAATCATTGTGGTCACTTCCAACTGAAACTATTCTGTTCTATTTTTGAGATAAATGTGCAGTTTTCTTAGATTCAGAAAAAGTCTTAAATAAAGACTCACATATAAGCTCAAAGGTTCAAACCTGGAATAATGAAAAAAATCTGTTATCAATTCTTTCATTCAGGTGTTCATTAACACTTTTCATTAACTTAGAGGCTTGACTAAAAGTGTTTTAAATTTTGGCCTTGGAAAGAGTTCTAAACTTCTCTATTAGAAGAGTGGACACGTTATTTTCCTGAACTGTAGCTGGAGATTTTGGGCTGGGTCACAAGGTTCTGACACAAGTGTTAGAACAGCCTCAGTTTGTGAGTTATGCATCTTCTGACATGGTAGGATCCACAAGGAGAAAAATATGTTCTTGTGGCAGCTACAAGTTACCATATAATCTTCCCAGACAACCTAAATTTTCTTTATACAGTCAAATTATACAGTCTGTTATTTGGTCAAATATCCTGCAAACACTTTTCCCATGTTGCTCTTTGGAATCAAGGTTGCAATTATGGATCAAGGTTCATTAAATTCCAGTGGCCTTCCCTCCTGGATATGATATCACTGGGCTTCATCACAGTGACTGTAATATTGCTTCCTCTCAAAAGGACTGTTTCCATTTTGTGAGACATTAAGAAATTCTTCTTAGTGATAATCCTTTGTTCTTGATACAGCTGTTGCAATAGGAATTATCTAAAGTAGATTAGCAGGTTGATAAAATTTTATACTATCCTAGAAGTAATTATGACACTTTGATTTTCTTCTTTTTATTAAAGACAAAACTTGCAGATTTAGAAAAATGCTTTAGTGAATGGTCCTGTATAATCTTGTTTTACTCACCTACTCTGAACTGATTTTAAACAAAGGGTAGGGTTTTGTTTATGATTTGTATAGTGCTTTCATTTGTTTTTCTTTTTCTGCCTCCCTATGTTTCTGCAGAGTTACAACCTTGATTTATAGCTGGTTTGCCTTGATTAAGTCTTTTTAATATTCTAGAATGTGTGGTCCCAGAGCTCAGACATTTTTCCTGGTACTGAAATTCGCCAGCTGAAATTCTCCTTTTTTTATTGCATTCTGCTTTTAAACACTTGCTTCTGGGAAATGCTTGGATGCTTTTAAGCAAACTTCATCACATAAAAGACATTTGTAGTAAAAAGAGTGACTTGTCTCAGCAGGAAATGCAATTTTCAAAGACATCAACCATAGGAGATGTCCACATTCAACTATGTATAATGACAAAGAATTTGGTTTCTAGCAGCAGGAGTATCTCTGAGCTTTAAGAAATCACAATGCTCTTTGAAACTGGAGAATATGCAATCTGTCCTATGCTGAAGACATATTTAAGAAGTGATTAGACTTCTTTGTATATATGGGTAACTGAAACAATGGCTGCCATCACATAAAAAGTGAAGAGTACGAAGGTCATCAAAAACCAAGTATATGGAATAAAAACCGGTTTCAGTAGAATGTAATAAAAAATAATGGATACAGATATGTCTGAATGTGGGAGCAATGCTAATAGCAGTAAGAGAAGAAAAATAAGATAAAAAATGCACAGTGTTCTGGGGGGAAATATGTTTGGGTTACAATCCAGGAAGATTATTTTTGCTTCCTTTATGGTAATATTCAGAAGAACTGAATTTTGTAACATTTTATGTATATAACAAGAACTCTGCCAAACATATTTCATCACTAATTTCTTTCTGCTCTCAAAGGGGCTTTTGAGCTGACATGCATAGTAATTAATTCAGTTGATTAGAGCATGATACTAATAAAGCCAAGGCTGTGGGTTCAATCCCTGTGTAGACCACTCTCTTAAGAGTTGGAGTCAATATTCTTGTGGATCCCCTCTATCTCAGAATATTCCCTAATTTTAATGAATTCAGCTGAGTGAGGTGCTGTACTGGTTCACAGACTGCTGAACAACTGCTCCTATGGTTTAATTTGTAGGACTCCCACTTGCATGATTTATCCCACGCCAAACCTCAGACAGTGCCTGAGTGTGGCTCAGGAGAATAATGGGCCAAAGGAAAGGCAGCATGAATGAAGATACCTGTTTTTTACCCTGGAAGAGAACATAAACATATGGAGATGAATTATATTGGATTATTTGTTCTCTATCAAGCAACAGGGCCTTTTACTTACTGGAAGAGACATAACCTGTGAGGCTTCGTAGGAGTCACCTGAAACCTGACATTATTTTAGGTGCAAGGTTGATATTGCACAATGCCAGCCACCTATAGCTTTAACACTTTGTCTTTTCCAAAACTGTTAATACTGCACATTTAATGTATAGAAACATTTTTTATAGTTTCAAATAATAATTGGCTAATTACAGAATCACAGAAACATGGAAAAGGCCCACAAGGAAAGGGAGCCACAAGGATTATCGAGTCCAACTCTTAACCCTGCACAGGACCCTCCCCAAGAGTTATACCATGTGCTTGAGAGCACTGTCCAAATATTTCTTGAACCCTCTCAGGTTTCATGGTCACTGTGGCTGAGACAGCTGCCAATCTCCACTTGCTCATGAGATCCACTCTGTTGACCAGCAGCAGATCAAGGAGGGTACATTTCCAATCGGGCTCCTTTAGGATCTGTTCCATAAAGCTGTCATCAAAGTTTTTTAGGAATCTTCTGGGGCAGGTTGTACCAGCTGTGTGATGCTCCCAGTTAATTTCTGGCAAGTTAAAGCCCTCCATAAGGACAAGGACATTTGACTTGGAAGTGTCTCTTAGTTCTTCAAAGAATAAATCCATCAGCATCATCATCCTGGCTGGGAGGTCTACAGCAGACTCCTACAATGACATCTGCATTATTTGTTTTCCCCTTGATTCTCACACAGAGACTCTCACTTGTGAGAGACTCTCAACTCTTCTATTACATACAATGAGAGCCCCCAGCCTCTTCTGCCCTGCCTGTCCCTCCTGAAGAGCCTGTAACCCTCCAACACAGCACTCCAGACACAGGACTCATCCCACCAGGTTTGTCTTATACCAGTAATGTCAAACCTCTGGGACTGGCACAAAGCCTGAAGCTCCTCTTGCTTTCTCCTCATGCTACATGTAATACTGTAGAAACATATCATATGTGGTACATTGGATTTAACACCTCATGAAGCAGACTGAGAGACCATTAGTGCTCATTTCCTCAAGTTCTGGTGCACCATCCCATCACTCATCCTCCTTTGAGGATGTTTGCCCCTTTCCTCCTTTTAAATCAACTTTTAAATTAATACTTCTGATGATGACTGTGTTATTCATCCACTTTTTTGCAACATCTATTAAATCAGCATTTCATTTCAAGGTTTACAGAAGTTTAAAATAAAAAATAAAAAAGAGAAATAGCAAACAAGCTTTTTTCTTTTTTCATGTGCGTGAATTCAGTTGTCCCCAAAATAGTCTCATATTTACTTTAAGGTTGTTTTATGCCGCAGTATTCCTGAAATAAATCAATTCAGTCTTCATTTACAGTAATCAAAGTATATGATTTAAACTTGTATGCAGAATGCAGTACCCTTTGTTCCAAAGAGATCCCAAACAAAAGATTGTCATTGCTGTGACTGTGGAGATGTCATGCAGAAAATCCTTAGTCCTACCTTACAGTATTAATTCAATCATCTTTCTTGGTTTTGTCCTGATATGAGAGTCTAATTACTATACTCACATTTTAGTCTAACCTGTCACTACCAATATTTATCCTGACATAAATGTTAAATACTTTGGCACCCAAAACATTTTTGACTGACCATATTCCAGTGGGAAAAAATATATAGATCCCAATCTGCGGAATGCAGAGAAAAGAATGATATCCCAGAAGAGCAAACTAAAAAATGCAGTAAGTTCTTGCCCAACTAGATAAATGCTTTTGCTAAATTTAAATTTTTTTGAATGTCCCTTGCTGCATTCATCACTCTGCTATACATAGAACTGCCTTGCAATGAGGTTTTCTCAGCTGGATGACCAGAAGGGTACAGCCATACTCAGTAAAGCTTCATATATCAAAACTTCTGGTGATGACTGCAGTAAAACCTGGAAATCCAGTTGAATATATTTTACACATATATCATATGGTGGTGACCAAAGTTCTTATAAGGCATTGACATAAAAGCAGAGAACAGAAAGAATTGTAAATCTTCAAACCAAGCAGTCAGTGCCTGGCATCACAGTAAATCCATTGTTTTGCAGAAATGCTCGTTGGCATTTCTACACTCACATTTATCCTGTGGTTTGTGCATGCAATTAAACCCCAGCCAGTTCTACTGATCACATGGAGAACAAATGTAAAGTACATTCAAACACATCTCCACCAGAAGCAGAGGAGGCCCAGTCAAATCAGCCTCTTGTCCAACCAGTTATCCTCATTATCAGTTCACTTTTGTGTACAACTCTCTAAGTACTATATCCTGCTAATCTTCCTTGTTGGGTTATGTAAAATTTAAGTCATATCCCTGAAGTTGATGTAGTTGATGAAAACAGAAATGGCTAGAAGGCAAATAAGATAGTAGAGCTACTGATTTTTCTTTCTCATTCTTCATTACCTTACTACACAGCATCTAATCACAAAGAAAGCATAGTTATTATTAATAAAACGTAAGGTTTAAGATACATCATGTGTTTCTTTCTTTCTCTTTTTTTCTCTGACAATGAAGTACATAGAAATGACACATTTCTGACCCTGCAGGGATCCAGGACATCAGGGGGGCAACTGAAGGCAACCTATGACATTGGCAAGATGAACTCTTTAGACAGGAACTCTGTTAAATTGGAAAACAGTCCTGTTTCTTTTAAGGACATTCTTAATTTAAACAGATGTCCTTTAAATAATTGACAACCAACCTTTGAATTTGTATAATAAGGGAATACATACAAGCAGAAGGTATTGTGTTGGAAATTAATAGAAAATGTCACACAGTTCAGCATCTTACACAGTACAAGTTATGAAAAACTGAAAATTCTTGCAGCCTGTTGCACAAACCAGGCAATAAGGAGAGATTCAAAATAATTACACTTATTTGATATTAAATATGACATCACATTGTGTCTCTTGTCTGACAGCTAAGGTTCTGAGCATCTGATTAGAACCTCTTAAACAAGTCCATGGAATGTAGATCCCTGGAAAAGAGAATTCCAAATTTACATTAATGTGTTAGCCAGGGGGATCTGCAGTTCAGACAGCATTACATTACGGACCAGCAAGAGGTGCAAACATCTTGGGGCTTTTTATTTAATTAATAGAGTCACTAAACATTTATGTGTTTCAGTTCTGCTGTTACCTTCTGACAGAGCCTACAGAGAATTTGAAATTCCCAAGAGGGTTTAGATATTATCTGGACCTACTTAAAATGTATTCAATTCAACAAAAAAAGCATATTAAGTATTGTTTCTTTCATTAACGTTACAGGCTAGAGAAGTTCTACTGCCTATATACAGCCTTTAAAACACTGCAAAAATTCTAGAGACTGGACTTCAAATGTCATTCCTTTTTTAAAGTGTCTTCCTTCCTTAATATGTAGCAAGCCCATAGTTTTCACTTCTTACATGAATCTTCTAAGCATAAAGCCTTCTAAGCACATCAGCCTTCTATTCCTTCTAGGCAAGAAATACTGAAGAAATAAGCAAAAGAAAGACTTGCTCCTTAGCTCAATGACTACTCCTCCATTCCTTTTGGAGTGCTTTAGTATATAATTGGTTTCGTTTTTGACACTTCACTGACTAAAATGGATGCTTAGTTCTTGATTCAGGACCAGAATGAAAATATATATATTTCTAGAAAAGTGTCATAAATATTATTATATATCCCAGGGTTGGTACTTTGCTATTCTATTAGACTTAGTGCCTCTGACTATCACATCTTTAGGTATTAACTGTCCCAAGCAAAATCCAGCAGAGGTTTTTTGTCTTTCTTTTTCTTTTCTTTGCCACAACCTCTTGGGAAATGCATTTTTGGAGGGGCAAGAATTTCAGGTGAATAGGAAATTATACTTATAGGTAGCATTTCTGATGAGTAACTGATGAAGTGTCACTAATCAGATTGCTAGAACACTGAATCACCTTTCTCTGCACCTTTCTCCATCCTTCAGCTGCCTTAATTATCTAAACAGCAAACACTGTGAATCACTCAGCCATAGGCAAATGGGCATTTTAGGAATGCCCACATTAATATTCCTTATGTAGCAATTGTATTGACAATAATAGATTAATTTCAGTCACAATCAAATATGTGAAAAAGACTGTATGGATATAGCTGAGCATAACTTTTCAAGAAAATGCAGACAGTATCAAAGATCAAGATGGTATCAAAATCACAATTGATATTTGAAGACTAAAATGAACTTGTCAGATAAAGCAGTGACACACATCTTTAAAAGACCTGTGTTTAGATGACAAGAATTCTGATCAGTTAGTGTTTGGAAGAAGTTCCTGAATTGTTCTGATACAGTGACTCCAACAAGAAAAAGCAAGAGTTGGAAGAGGTTACAATGAAATAATAAAGAGATATAATGTGAAGGAAATACATTAAGAACTAGGTGGAGAAATGCAAACCCACATACACACACACACACACACACTAATGTGCTCATTAAACCTTCTGAAGCTTTAGTGTAACATCAAATAGAATGAATGTCATATATGAAGTATGAAGGAATTTCCAGGTCCAGTTTTTAAATACAGATTTCTAAATATAAGTTCTTAACTGTATATTTAGGCATCAAGCACATATGTTGGTCATAAATTAGTACTGACTAGCTAAAACATATATTTGGATACCTAAAAAAAAAACCAAACACCTCCTCTCCCCTTCCCAAGGAATATTTGAAAATCAATCATAGAGAATTATAGGGATTCAATTTCATATAAAATGTAAACAAAGTACAATCTGGATTTTAATGCTTAAAATTATGCTTAAAATAAAATACAGCTATTTGGAGCTTAAAATAGAAGATGTCAGTAAAAACATTGACTGAGAATATATCACCCATCCTCATTCCTTCTAATTATCTTATGGTCAATTGAAAAAGAAAATTTAAAAAAATGATGAACCGGAAGGAAGGAAGGAATCCTATAAATTTTATACATTAATAGAGTGTCTTATAGAAGAAGTATTTGTAAAAATGTATTAAAAGGTTAATATATCAAAGTAACTTTTTTACAAAAAAAAAAAAAAAAAAANACTGTTTATACCAAAAAAAAAAAAAAACAACCAAAAAAAAACCTAAGGGAAAACTAAGTATGATTCCCGGTCTGGCTTAAAACCCAGCAGAAAAACTGACCTCACTCAAGCTGCACCTCTTCCCCTGCCCCCTTCCAATAACAGAGTAAATACTAGGACAGATCTCAAGTTGAAATCACAATTTTACTGTAAAACTGACAGTAAACACAACAATATTAATAAAAGAGGGCACAAAAGAGAGAGTGCTCTACCCACAAGAGGGTATTCACCATCCGACAAACAAAACCACTTCTGAGAGAGAGGGGGAGGAGAGAGGAAGAGCCTGGCATTGTTTTCTCGCCAAGGCAGTCTGTCTGCCCCCCGCTGCCCATCACAGCACCGGGAGAGCGAGGGCAGCGTGCCGGGCAGGCTCTCCCCGCTCACCTTCCTCTCCCCAGCCTTGAGCAGTGGAACCCAGGGGCAGAACCGAAGCTGGACAGCTGGTTCGAGGGAGGAGCAGCTCCGGACCGAGCTGTTCCCCCTGCGCTGCCCGGCCGGGCTCGGCTCCCGGGCCGGCTCCTGCGGGAGCGGGACCTGCGGCGGACCGGGGCTGCGCGGCTTTACCCCGTATTTATTTATCCCGGTATTCATCCCGGTATTTATCCCAGTGCTGAGCAGCCACGCAGTCCCCGTCCTGGCCTGCCACATTCCTCCCACAAAAAGAGCCCGACAGACAGATGGAAACCCTTCCAGCTGCCCCCTCCTGTAGCACTGTGCCTCCTGTTGACAGGGTGACTAAATTACAATAGAATTTCCAGGTACTCTCTGTCTGCTAAAAAAGGCAAAAACTCCAAAAACTTCTCTTTGAATTCGGTACAAGGGACACCTCATAGGACCCTTTGTCCTTCACCTCAAACTTGGGGCTGTTCGATTGGACCAGAGCCAAAAAGTCCCGCCTGAGCCATTAGGTAGAAAAAGGACAGAACAAAACATTGATCCCTTTTGTGGGGTGCTTAGCAGGAGCAAGCATCTCTTGCCCTGGCATGGCTTTTCTCTGTAAAGAGTTTGTTATTTTGTTTCTTATTAAACCCTTTTTTAAAAAATCGTTTTTCACAAGAGCCATCCTGCTCATTTTGAAGCCATCCGGGTAGCTGGGCTATTCCGGGTATGAAGGGATCCCTCTGAGCTCATAAGATCTGGCTCAAGGCGACACTCTTCACCCTCTTCTCTGCCTGCTGAAACCACGGTGTCACACCACAGGGATGTGCCTGGTGTAGAATTAGACAGTGCTAGAAATGCCACCTCTTTCCCTCTGTACCCTGGACAACTGCGATAACCCTACACCTTTTGATATTATCAGATGGTTTCCTGTACTGGTTTTATTTTTATTTTTCTCAACGTTATAGATAACATGAAAAGCCTCTATTGTGTCATCTTTGAGGAACTTCACTTGGCTGAGAAAATCGTTTTTCCAGTGCAAAGGTTTCGTCTTTGCATCTCCGCAAAAGTTTTCGAATTTATCTAGTGCATGATCAATAAGACAAGATTTAAAAGACACTACCATTTCTAAACAGAATCAATTGTGTACTATAGCATTAATGATTAGTCTCAATCTCATCTTAAAGTGTTCCAGATATATCAATTTACAGTATATTTAATTTTATAAATGTTGCTTTAATTATGTATATTGATTCCAGTGAAGCAGAATTGCAAGCACCTAGAAAGCTGTGTCAGCAAGGGCATGATGTGTTTGAAAAAACAATATGTGACACATCTGGCTGAGTTACAATACCAATATCACTTAAAAGATCTTGAAGAAGCGGAGAATTCATAGCTTCCTGTCACAGCCCCAAAGGCATTAAGAGGTTCCCTTGGGGCCCTCAGTCACCCTTGCACACAGACCTAGGACATCATTTAATCTCAGCTTTGGAGCTCCCCAAACAATAATGCAGAAGCACCAGTCTGCAGCCCAGTCCTGGTGCCCTGGATATACCCCCCAGTACTATGATTTGGCTTGCCTTGATTTCTTCTTCTCCTGCTCCCAGGTGAGATCTTGGAAGGACTCTGACCCTGGTTCATCGCTTCTCCCACTGATGGACTCTGTCACCTGTATTCAGCTCTGCCCCTGTGTTTGGGCCATGCAGGATTTTCCCCAACCATCAGCAGGGAAAGGTCCTGCGCAGAGCCAGCCTTGGCTCCCAGATTCTCGTCCCTTCAGGTTCAGCTGTCCCTCACTGCCCCGTGGCATTCCACTCTTAAAAAGTCTCTACCTTCATGTAGTCTGAATTCCTCTAGTTTTAGACTTTTGACAACAGTTTTTGTTGTGCTCTAGCCAGCTAAGCTCTCTTCTTTTCTTTTACAAGCAACTACAGATCCAATGTTTGTTTTTACTACTTCCCTTAAGTAATAATGCAGAGGTAGAAAAATAAAAATTGGTCAGTTTTGTTCCCCTTATGTGTCTGTTTTTATTGAAAAAGAATTCCATGCTACAGATTTTGTGGTACAACCCGAAACAAAACGTTAGGAATGTTACTAAGAATTGAATTTTGCTTATGGCTATAGATGAGGGAGCAGGATTGTTTGAGGGCTTTCCTACAAAAACTTCTCAAAACTATTATTTTCCAATGACACTGTAAGGATGAAAACCACTGTTGGTTCTGCTACTGCTATAGACAAAGGCAGTTAGTGACACACAAATGCTACCAACATTTTTGAGTCTGTACTAAGCTAGAAACTAAAGTATGGTGCTAGAGGGCACAGACTTGCTCGAAACATCACATTGTTGCATGAGGCATAGCAACATTAAATCAATGATTGTGAAAGTCTCAGTTTTGTGCAGACATGAACAGCACTTAAAAAACTCTTTGGAAACCATTTTACCTTCTTATATTGGAAATATCCATTTCCATCTTTTTGCTAGGTTTCTGAAATCCTGGGATATTTGGATGACATCTTTATTAAGTGAATTTCTAATCTTACTTAAGACCATTAATTAAGATTGCATTAAAACCCTGTCTCTGATACAGAGACCTTTGTTACACACAGAGACCTTTGTTAATGTTCAGTACAGAGATAAGGAACGTCTCATAGTTGAGCCATGCAGGTGTAAAAGTTGTGCTGTGCATTCACAAATATTTTCTCTGCAGTGCAACATTACAAGCACATTCCTCATGGAAGTGAGGCCTCAAGTCCATATGTGGGTCCTTTATTTAATCAAATGATAATTTTTTCTGTAGAAAAGGTTCTATTCCCCTGAAGGGACTGTGGACTCCCAAATGTGGGACTGTGGGGAGACAGTGCAGACCAAAGCATGGAGAGCCTTGGCAGTGCCCAGCAGGCATGATACTACACCTGGAAAAAATAGCACTTAAGTTTTTAAAGTATGGGTGGACACTGAGATAGACCAATCTGTCATACTACAAATCATCTTAGGTGACAAATTTAACAGGGAAGGAAGAGCATGTTAGGAAAAGCTATGCTGGAGACCTGTCTGCAGATCAGACAGCACAGAAATCGCGACAGAATATTTTAGAAAAAAAAAAGGGGATAAGAAATAGTAGTTTCACATTAAATTAAATAAATTAAAAGGAGAAAAAAATCAGCAAGCTTCACTGTTGTTATCTGTAACTAAGCTTTCTGATATGTATAATCATCAACATCATGAAGGTCATTATGGAAAAAGGCAGGAGAAAGACATCAGTGAACTGATAACAAAAAGTTACTGTAATAGCACGCCAACAAATGGTCATCAGCCTTTCTGATGCTTTATGTTGCATTATTAACATAATTTTAAATAATTTGGGGAAATCATTTTACAAAATAATTTCTAAAAATTTGCTAAGATATGTCCAGCAATGACAGAACTCCTCTCTATTTGAAATCACCCATGGTAGGAATAGGAAATGGTCTGTTCATTTTAACCAGAGACACTGGTCAGATTCACACCTCTGTAAAGTCAATAGAAACACTCGTTACTTGGCATTATTTCTGCTAAATCATCTGGCTTAATTGCTTAGAAGTTGTCAGGAGAGCCCTCCTTGGTATATTTTCAAAACATAAATTGTATTTCAACTGACAGTTGATGTTAGTTTACATATAGCTATTATTTTTTTCTCTGAAAACTTGTCTATAGCCTGGTAAAAATAGAGAAAATTTATCCTTTTCTTCCTTTCCTAACACTCCCCTTTATGCTGCAATTGCTGGTCATCTTTATCCTTACATTATCTAATCCATTATTGTAATTAATTTAAATTTACAATATTTTTGTCTTGAAGTTTCCTCTTCTTGGCTTAAGAGAAGTGGAAAGATTTGTTTGTTCAACCCTTATATTTCTTCTCTCTTCCTCCATGTTAGCAATTTTTTTTTTACATAGAAGTTATTACCTTCCACAAACTCTCACTTTTATCCGTAGAAATTAATGGCTTTTACAAAAGCAGCATCTAAAATGATAACATTGGGTTATGACTACCTCCTGCAGATGAGACAAAAAAACACTGAGTGTATTTGTTGGTGACCATTAGTACTATCCTGCTGATCAAGTCATTGTGCATTTTTGCCTGCATTCACAGGATGTCCTTTAAAAATAATAAAATTTAAAGAAATAAAATTTTAGAATTTTTGGATTTTCAATATTATTTCACTTTGTTAATTACTTCCATGGAGAAAGAAAATATTTTAAGTAATGGAAAGATAGTGATGAATCTGTATTAAAAATGCATGTCAGAGATCCACTGTCCAATAAGTTCCTTGTATTATTTCTTAAGAAATAATGCAAAAATTATTGATATACTGTAGATATTGTGTATGTTATACATTTCTTGTAAATAATATAATGATAAGCAAGAACTAATTAGATCTACTAACATGGCTTTACTTCTTTTTCTTTTATTATTGATATAATTTGCCTGTAATTATAGAAAACAACCAAAATTACCAGTGTAAATAAATAGGGAACTTTATATAAGGATTCAGAATTATTAAACTAATGCAAATTTTTTAAAATGCCACAAATTTCAGGCATTTCAAAGGAAAAAAAAAATAAGTACAAAATTTTATTTAGCCAAAAATTTTCAAAGAATTGTCACAATAACAGTGTGGAATTTTCCATTAAACACATATAGACAATTTGATTTCAAATACAAAATATAAAGTTATTGAAACAGGAGGACTGTCCTCTTTTAGTGCCCTCAGTAATGAATAGACTTCAGAAGAGAAATCAATTGCTTCATTTAAGAGAGACAATAAGTTTTCAGATAATGACATTTTGTGAAGTTGCATCATAACATACAGGTTTTTTTGAGGATGGGGCTTCACACATAGAAATGTTTAACCATGGAAAACATTCATGTTAGGTGAGATTGTGGTCCCTTTTTTTATTTTTTTGGGCGGTGGTTTAAAAATGATACAAACAACACCCACTTCAGTGAAAATTAAAGCCAAGGTTTATGTTCCAGAAGATCAAACAGACCACTTGGCAGCCAGTGCTGTGAACCTTGATGTCACAGTTTGCATCTTGGGATTTGGCTTTGGTTTTAGCTTTGGCTTGGGATTTTGGCTTTGATATTTCTGACATTCAGTGACATTCAGCACAACTTCACTGTTTTATGACAGAAACGAAACTATAACTGAAACTAAAAGCACATGCCAATCATTTACTGCTTTTTTTCCCAGTCCACCTTTACATGGATTTTTACAGTAAAACAGCACTAGCTGAGTACGGCCACTGATGCAAACACTATTGCATCGGCTTTGCATGGCAAAGTTTTGTTACTGGGGCTGCAGGGTGGCTTCTGTGAAGACTGCTGGAAGCTTCCCCCAAGTCTGACAGGGTCAATGCCAGCTCTGCTGGCTAAGGCTGAGCCTACCAGTGACAGTGTTAGCACTTCAGGAATAATGCATTTAAGAAGGGAAGAAAATAACTGGAACAAGAGGAGTGAGATTCTCTAAGAGAAAGAGCTCTGCAAACACCGAGGTCAGTGAGGAAGGAGGGACAGGAGGTGCTCCAGGTGCCAGAGCAGAAACTCACTGCCCTGCAGCCCCTGAAGGATCCCACATTGGAACAGGTAGATGTGCCCAAAGGTGCTGTGACCCTTTGGGAAGCCCACCCTGGGCAGGGTCCTGGCAGGGATCTGCAGAATCCTGAGAGAGGAGTCCAGGCTGGAGCAGGTTTGCTGGCAGGAGTTGTGACCCTGTGAGGGACCCGTGCTGGAGCAGCCTGTTTCTGAAGGACTGCACCCTGTGGAAGGGGATCCTGCTGGACCTTTTTGTGAAGAACTGTTTCCCATGAGAGCGACACCACACTGGAGCAGGGGAAGAGCATGAGGAGTCCTCCCCTTGAGGAGGAAGGAGCAGCAGAGAAAATGACTGATGACCTCAGCCCCCTGTTAGAGCCCCATCCAGCCTGGCCTCAAATGTTTCCAAGGATGGGGAATCCACAGTTTCCCTGGGCAACTTGGTCCAGTGTCTCACCAACCTCATCATAAGAAATTCCAAGTCTCTTTCTATCCAGTTTAAATCTGCCCTTTCCATTTAAACCTATTGTCCTTTATCCTGTTATAGAGGTCTTGGTATGAAGTCTCTCTCTGTCTTGCTTGTACTCTTCCTTTATATATCAAAGTCCTCTTTATTTAGACAGTGGTAACATAAACATAAATGCAAATAATATTTTGCTGTTTAGTCTAATGCTCAGTCCAGTTGATAACGATTCCACATCACAGTTTTACAGAGATCTGGTTCCAGGCTTATGGTTTTGATTCTTACTGTCTTCCATTATCCTCCACTTCCATGTATAGTACAGAAGATTTATGTATCAGAAATTAATAGGTAAGTAATTACCATGAGAGAAAAAATGTGAGATTAGCACAGGAAAGTTGGTCTTTAAATTTTAAATTAAGAATGATTGATTTAGAGTTCTCCACAATGAACAGAAGGTGGGTAGCTGAAAAACTCAATTAAACAAAAGACAAAAGACAGATTTTTAATGTGGTTTTTTTTTTTTTCCAGGAGAAAAGATGAGTGAGAAAGGACAAAAATAACCAGAACATAACAGAAAAATATCCTTAAGCTTATCACAGAATGTTTTCATGCTCATATAGAATAGAATGATGAAATTTAGAGATAAAAGGAATTTATGATTCAATTTATGGATGATAAGCTTGATTCTCAAGGACAGTGTTTATAGTAATCTACAAGTTGAGTTTCAAAAAGTCTATTGGCCTTATTTATTCTGAACATTGAAAACTATTTAAGAAGTATTAAAATATAACTGTTTAGACCTTATACACAGCACTTACAAATAAAAAAGAAGCTTAGAAAAGTTACATTTTGCACCTAAAATTACTTGCATTTTAATTTATCTTGAAGGAAATTAATAGCAAAACCAAAACAAATAGTCTACAGTGAAAATTCAGGAAGAATTGCACCTATAAAAAAGAAAATAAATTAATTAGAAATAGTATCTCTGTTATTTCTCAGAATATAGCATTATTAACAGCTGCATTGTACATGTCCCTCCACGATTCATTACAATTTTAAATTTCCTAGCTAAATATTATTGTACCTATCATTTTTGCAGAGATTGAGTAGGCTGACAAGTGTTACATAGTAGTGATAAGCATTTTAGAGAGGCAGGGTAAACATTGTGTTCAGCAGCTGGATGTCAAAACTAGAGTCTACAGAAGAGAGCCAATCCATCTTCTTGCACTAGCTGAATCCCACTGTTACTTCATTCCTCTCAGTGCAATGATTAATGCCTCTCCTGTTTATCACATGCATCCAAATAATGATACAGACCTATAAACAAGTTATATGAGGGAACCTAGAGATGTCCTCTGCTCCATATAAATGTCTGTCTGTTTAGCTAATACATAATGGAAGGCAGTTTACTCCTGAACTGAAGTTGCTACTGAGAGCTTACAAATAACAATGCAGAAATCTGACGTATATTTGTTACATGTGCAGGTATGTGCATATGTGCACATATACAAATGCATGTATATTTACTGACTGGGCTGATGTCCATAGTACCACATTCTTCTAATTTAACATGGATAGAAGAACACAGAAAAACTTAGAAGAACATGAATTGGTATTTGGTAAAAAATACTCACAATCTAAACTGACTTGCACAAGTTCCACAAAAAGGCACGTGGTGTTTTTATTTCTTTTGTTTACCCATAAAACACTCTAATTTATGGTTCATTACCTTTATACTTACCATCTAGGTTAAATTAATAGATTTAAATGCCCTTTTTATGGACTTTGTTCTCATTGTTCTCCTTGTTTGTTTGGTATTTTTTGATGTGTAGTGATTCTCTTTTTGGTATTGGACAAGACATTGTGTAATCTCTTTCATCTCTCAGAAATGTGTTTGATTAATATCCAATTCAGCATCTAGGATGATAGACTTATATATAATAGAGATATTTAAATGATAACAAATTGTTTACACACCAGAAATTATCTTCATGACCATGGGAAAAAAAGCTTCACTAAAAGTATTTTGTAAAATACATGTCCATAGTCTCATACAGTCTGTAAATGCTGTCAAATGTTTGTCTGTAACCTGAGAAGTAAGCAGAGTACTACCTCATATATGTATATAGATGTATAGGTATATAGATATATAGGCATAGATATAAATATTGATATAGATATATATATATTGCAATTGTTAAGTGTTGAACAAAGGAATAGTAATATGGGGGCGTGAAGAGAAGAAAAAAGTCACTTAGATATTAATTAAAAGAAGAAATAAAGCAAAGGCAGAGAGAAGAAGTAATGACATGCATGCAGAAAATCAAAGAAAGACTTTGGTGGTGTTTCTGCCCTTTTAAATCTAGCATACACCTGTGGTTCCAACACCTTCCATTGCTATTTTTTAAATATATGAATCACCATGCATATGCTCCTTTGCCCTTTGTAAGCACCCTATCACAAATTAACAAGGCTTCCATGACAAAATGTCCCTATGAGCAAAGTGACACTATTGTAGTAAAAAAAAAGGTTGAGTCTGGTGTCTCTTGGACAAAACTGCTAGATGTCATTTATTCTCAAAAGCATATTTACCATTTTACATAAGATATCAAACTTTCATAGCATCTGGTGATAACACTTTAGCAGAACTAGACTGCATAATTTACATCAGTTAACTACTGAATTTCATAAATTTTTTTCACCTTTATTCTCATTATGCTTCCTTCTCTCATATTTCATCCTGAAATTGTTGACTTGAGTTTTATGGTACTGGGGAGCAACATTCATCTTTATTTTCTTTCCTCCCATCCTTTTCTTTCTTACGTTTATTTCTTTACCTTCCAAATTTACCTCCCACTTTTCAGTTCATGTTATGTGTGTCATTTATCAATTGGAAAATAATAACAAATGAATTATTGTGTAAGTATAGAGATTTGTGTACCAGACTTGCTGTTGCACAAGTTTATGTTTCCAGTTCCATCACAAAATAATATTCCTGAAGATTTATATCTCTTACATATTACAAAAGAAGTCTGAATTGGCTTACTGGTGATGTTAAGCTCAGTTACTGAGCTCTCACATAATTTCCTCTTCATAGACATTATACATGTCTAATGATGCCTGCACTGACATGAATAACATGCTTAATCTCAGTTTAAAGGATACTTGACCTCAACTTTGCCTTAATTATATTACATTACATTTTATTCATTTATACAGCACTTTAGTATGAAACACAGAGAATGTGTTTCATTTTCAAAGGCTGTCCTTCCAGCATCAAGCTTCATTACTTTTTTCCTTGCCAATGGCTAGTAATTGCTTGATTAGTGATACTTTCTAACTGAGCTATGAACTTTTGTCTTCAATTATTAAATATGCTATCATAAACCCTCTTCTAGGACCGCAGGTATAAATTACTTCAATAAATACATGGAAATGGATGAATACTCATGCATAAATATAAGTATTTAAAGTTATATGGTGAAATTCTGTTAACAAGTGGTTGCGTATATGAATAGATTTGTGTCCTGGTTTTGGCTAAGACAGTTTCTTCTCAGAAGCCAGTAATGTGCTGTGGTTTGGACTCAGTATGACAATAATGCTGATAACACACTAATCTTTTGGTTACTGTTAGGTTGTGTTAATCTTAAATCAAGGACTTTTTAATGACTCATGCTCTGTCAGTGAGGAGGTACGCAAAAAATCCGTGAGGGAGCATGGCTGGAATAGGTGCCTGAAACTGGCCCAAGGGATATTCCATACTGTAGAACATCATGGCCAGTATACAAACTGGGCAGGTCATCTGGAAGGGGGGCTGATCAGGGTTTGGGACAGGGTCGGGCATTGGTCAGTGGGTGATGAGCAATTTTATTGTTCATCATTTGTCTTTCCTTGGTTTGTTTGGGGTTTTTATTATTATTATTGTTGTTGTTGTTGTTGTTGTTGTTGTTGTTGTATTTTACTTTGTTTCAATCTTTAAAATGTTCTTATCTCAATCTACAAGTTTTATTTTTGATTCTCCTTCCCATTCCACTGGAGATGGGGGGAGGGTGTGAGCAAGCAGCTGCGTGGTGCTTAGTTGCCAGCTGGCTTTCAGCTACAGCAATCCTTTTTGGTGCCCAATGTGAGGCACAACAAGTTGAGCTGACAGATCTGACCATAGTGTATTAAATGATAGTTGTTATAAGTGTTCATTGTACTGGTTCAATAGCTGCTGGTTATAATGGTGATTCATTTGCTCTCCCAGCTGTGTTTTAGTCCAGGGTTTTGTACTGTAATAGCAGTAGGATCTTACCTGCAGCATGTGTTCCCTGTGGTAATGTTTATTGTCCTTAGGGCCTGGGCTAAGATTATCACTGAGGGTATTTTGTAGTACTGGCTCATGATATGCCAGTGTTGCTGGTCAGTAAACCAGTCTGGTGAATGTATTCAGTACTGCAGATACCACAGTACTTTGGGACTTGTCTACTGAATGAACTACTGGGAATGGTTAAAAGTCATACTTGTGGCCTTTTCTCCTTAGAAAGATAACCTGTGGGGGAGATATATTTCTACATCTTCTTACCTTCTTTCCTTCCTTCTCCTCCATGCTGATTACTGTACTGCTTGAAAATTTTAAAGATTTTGAATACTCTTTGAAAACCCTTGAAACCAAGCTGGTCTTTTTGCTAGGAACCAGCATGTTGCTGCAAATGTTTCAGGTCTTGTTTAAGGTCAGATAGTTAACTAAGAATATCACCCAGAGATCTGCCCAAAGGGTGGATAGTTCTGAGCATCAGGGTGTGTGGAGTGGTATGGGCAAGTACCTAGGGCAGTGAGCACCTCCAATGTGTTTGCACCTTACCCCTGAACAAGTGCAGAATCAAAAATACTTGTAAAATATTTGAAAAAGGTGTGTTGTCAGCCTGGTACCCCAGAGAGGACCCAAATCACTACAATGTTGGGGCCTGACCCAGGCCTATCAAGTGATGTTCAATGCTGTTCAGTACTCCTGGGGGAGAAGAAGGTCTCTAGATAAGAAAACACACACTGCAGCATCTCTGACCATTGTGACAGACAGTGAGGCTGCTCTAAACCCCAGTGACAGAAGCTGCCACTGAAACAGGGAACCAACATGTGCAGTATCAGTTGCCCCTGTACAAAAGCAGAAGAAATGCACACAAAAGTCACTGTAAAAAAGTATTAGCAAAAGCAGTGAAGGAGGACAATAAGGTCAGAGAGGGAAAAGAGGGTGAAGAAGCAGGGCCATCACAAGGGCCATTTTCAATGCCATTACCAAGGCCACTACAAGGCCACCATAGGAACAGGAAGAAGAGACAGAAGAGTCAACCACCACTCAATCCCTAACCTGAGTAAGCTACAGGAGGTACAAAATTAGCTCATGACTGGCCCAGAGGCTCTGTGCATCCTTGGGATAGACTATCTCAGGAGAGAGTATTTCAAGGACCCAAAAGCATATTAGTGAACTTTTGGTATAGCTGCCTCAGAGACAGAAGAAATTAAACAGTTGGCTGTCTCGCCTGGTCTCTTAGACAACTCTGTTGTTGTGGGGTTGCTCAAGGCTGAAGAACAGCAGGTGCCAATCACTACCACAATGGTGTTCCAGAGGAAATATCACACCAACCAAAACTCCATAACTCCCATCTGTAAATTAATTAATTGACTGGAAAGCCAAGGTGTGATCAGCAGGACCTGCTCACACCCTTTAGCAGTCCCATATGACAGCGTGAAAGTCTGATGGGGAATGGAGGCTGACAGTAGAACAGTAGAACATGGTGACCTCAATGAAGTCACACTGCCTCTGAATGCTGCTGTTCCAGACATGCTGGAACTTTAATATGAACTGGAGTCAAACCAGCCAAGCGGTGCTACAACTGGCTGTTGCTAAAGAGTTTTTCTCAATCTCTTTTGTGGCAGTTCAGGGCACAGTTTGCTTTCACTTGGAGGGGAGGTCAGTATACCTGGCACCAGCTGCCCCTGGGGTGGAAACACAGCCGTGGACTGATTAGACTGAAACAGGGTGAAGCTGTGGAACACCTGGAACCCTCTGCTGATGTTATTGTGCGGAGAAGTACAGAAGCAGACATCTTTAACAAGGGGAAGAAAACAGTCCAAATCCTTCTGAAAGACAATTTTGCCATAAAGTAAAGAAAAGGGTCCTGAACAGCAGATACAGCTTTTTGCAACAAAATGGCAAGATAGATATTAATGTAACACATAAAATGGAACAAGGCTACCTAAATAAACTAATAAAAATGAGCTTGTCTTTTTTAATTGTGCAGCCCAATATGAATTATTTTAAAAATTAATTTATGCAATTTTTCTTTAATTCTTTGTTGACAGCTCCAGAAAGGATGTTCTCAAATAATTACATTTAACTTATTTTCATGAGCTCTCAAACAAAATCTCACTCAGTAACTCAATATCCTTTACAAAGCATTTCTCTTTTCCTTTCCTGAAAGCTATTTAAAAAAATAATAACAGAAGTTTCCTTCCTTGAGCTGTCAGGGAAATATTCATGGTAACTGAAATCCTATTTTGAATGAAATAATAGTTCTTCTTATCCTAATTCTTACATGAAGCTTACAGTAGGAATTATATATAGGTCAATGTTTTATCTTTGCAAATTTAAAGACAGGAAGCAGGGAAACTGAAAAATTAGTCACAGTACAATGACACCAGTCACTAACCAAAAAGATATAAAATTTGAATGGGTATTCAAATGCAGTAAAAAATTGTTTCCAAAAAAAAATTTGCACATATCAGGTTCTGATACGCAATTTTATCCAACCTGTTATATGGATAGTATAATGTGTGTGTCATTATTTGCATAACTGAAAAATTTAATGTTATTTAAACATTCTCAAATACACAGATGATTTACAAAATAGGTAAGTCCCAGTTCTGTACCAATAGATAAACACCTTTCTATGTTCACGTAAATCTTAAATCCTTTATAGGAAGAATTTCCTATCAACTTTCTCGTAAACACTGTTCATTCATTTCTGAATACAGTCTGTTCTGTACAATTAGGTGTGAGACTTTCTGATATGTTTGTTTGTACAATATAGTGCACTGATTGGCTAGTCTTATAGACAGGTGAACTAATTCTGCAAGCAATTTGGATAGCTTTGTTTTTAGACTAAAAGATATTGTGATCTTTTGTTGAATCCTACTAAAATCCTCGAAGGGTTGAATTCACAGGGTATGGTAATCACCATGACAGCTACTAATTTTTGGTCACCTTAAAACTTGTTTTAACTCCCACTGTTCTTGTTATTTTATGACTAAGACTAGTAAAAAAACCCCAAGAATAATATTAACAAAAACCAGAACACTAGCTAAGACCACCAATATCTACAGCTTCAATATTTATTTATATAAGAATATAATTAAACATCTTACTCCACAGAACTTCATAAACACACTCATTTCATCCCCATTAGCCGTTTCTTATCTTCATATTTCCTCCATGGTACCTTTGTGCTACTCCCACATGAGTGTGTGAACAAATTTCCCAAAATTATTGGAACAAGGAGTTGACTTGAAAAATAACACAGCAAAATACAATTAGTCTCCACAGAATTTCTCCAGCTTTTTAGGTTGTGCAATTTATAGTTAGTTCCATGCTATAAAGCCTGAGAAATCCCTAAATACCATATAATAAAGCCATTAGAGAACTTTTATGTGTAACATGAGCCCATGTTTGCTCAGATGAATAAAGGATTTGAGTTTATGTCCTTCATGTTTCATCTAAATATTCTTTTCTTCCCTAGAGTAGGTAATTGGTACAAATACTTCTCGGAAACATTTTACTAAATATTTTTTTCTCTATCTGCTTGCTTTGTTTTTTTTTTTACTAAACCTCTGATTCTTTAAAGGTGTCTACCTCTGGAGAAAAGAGATTAGGCCAACCCCAAAATAATCTCTTTTCCCAATAAAAACAACAATGAAGACAACAGCATTCACAATCTAGTTAGTTCTCCTGAAAACAATAAATTTTCCTTTTTGTTTGTTTTGTTTTGGTAGTTGTTATACATGTATAATATGTAGTGACATCAGAGAAATTTTTTGTCATAGTCTGGCCACCAAGAATTGTTCTCTGTGATAAATGTAAAGATGTGCTGTACTTTTCCCAGTAGTTATCTTTATTGTTTAATTATTCTGAGTATTTTAGGGAAAATATTGATTGAAAAAAATCTATACTGCTGTTAAGAGACCACAGTGAAAACTGAAACTTCTTATGCTGAAATGTTTATTCTACTGAAGTGGTGTCTGTATAAAGCAAACAAGTTTTGGTCTCCGCATTATTTAAATAGTGTTATCGCCATTGTAAGATAAGCCAGTCCAATCAGATACAAATAAACTGTTTTACCTCTGAGTGAATTAAAATAGCAATTAGGCAGAAAAGCAAACAAGAAGAAAAATCAGAAAGCTCAGCCAGACCACTATTTTGTTCCTCAAGGACATGTATGCCCCTGAGTCATGTCAGGTTCACACACAGTAGGAAAATACCATTTTTCTTACCAGTTCTACACATGAGATCGATTTGAAGATTCATATTCCCATGTTAGAGGTTGCTGGATGGGGTAGCCTGATGGAGATGAGGCTGCTGTGCTCCTTGTTTCCAGAGTCCAGGCAGCAAAAAGGCTCAGCACACAATTCCCAGCATGGACACACTGCACTCACACCACACTCACAGCCTGCTACACGAACAGTCTGTCACACAGACACACATCCAGCATGCACACAGCTGGCTGCACAGAGGGAAAACAGGGTCTTACCAGCACCTGTGCCAATGTACAGCATTCACACAAATATGAACAGCACAGGTAGCTTGATCATTTTCCTCCACAGGAGCAGGGTTTAGGAAGTCTGTTATAGGATGATAGAAACCCAGTGAAGTCACTGATTGGGAAAAGGCAATATGCCTTTACTAATGCCAGACTCACCTGATCACCTTCTACAGCAAAATAGCATATCCTGTCAACCTGAGTGGGGCACTTGCTTACTTGGACTTCAGCAAATAATTCAAGACCATTTCCCACAGCCTTTTCCTGGACAAACTGCCAAGCCACAGCTTGGATAGGTGGTCTGTAATTTGGGTATGGAATTGGCTGACAGGCTGCAGTGAGTGGGTGGTTGGTGATCAAAGGTTTTCTCTCAGGCTGGCAGCCTGTCACCAGTGAGATCCCCCAGGGATCAGTGCTGGGCCCCATAATGTTAAGTATCTTCATAAATTATCTGGATGATGGGACTGAAAGCAGCCTCACCAAGTTTGCTGATGGCACCAGACTGATGGTGAGACAGACATGTGGGAAGGAAGAGACACCTTACAGAGAGACCTGGGCAGGCTGGAGGAGCAAAGCAAGAAAGAACTGTGTGAGGTTAACAAAAACACCTGCAAGGTTCTGCCCCTGGGATGGCAGAACCAAAGAGCCCAGAACAGGCCACGATCTGTGTGGCTGGGGAGCAGTGTCACTGAAAGGCACCTGGGGGTCTTGGTGGACAAGAAGCTGACTGTGAGCCAGCAGTGTGTGGCTGCAAGAGTGAAAGAAAGCAAAATGGATCCTGGGCTGCATCTGCAGAAACATTATTAGCAGTGGTAGAGATGTGATCATCCCACTTTACTCAGAATTTGTAAGGCCACACTTGAAGTACTCTGTCCATTTCTGGCACCTGAAATTTAAAAGAAGTCCAATGGAGTGTCACCATGGAGATCAGAGGGGCTGGAGAACCAGCCCTAAGAGGAGCCAGCTGAAGTCTTTTGTCTCAGGAAAGAGAAGGCTTGTGGGAACTTCATAACACTATCCCTGTACTTAAAGGACAGTTACACAGAGGGATGTCTCTCTTCATGACAGAAGCCACATGAAAAAGTCCATGTCCAGTGGGTACAAGTTGCAGACCAGGACCAATTTAATCTTGATACAAGAAATAAATTTCTGCAGTGAGAGCAGGCAATGACTAGAACAACTTCCCCAGAGACATGGAAGAGTCCCCATCACTGGGGTTTTACAAGATATGATTATGCAAGATAATCTCATCTAGGATGAGGAAATGTCATATAATTATGTCAAAAATTTCACTATGAATATGCTGAAAAGCAATACTTACAAGTGTGAGAAAGAGAAAAGACTTGCATTGTTAACATTTTTGTGTGAAAGATATCTTGAAATAAAAGTTATTTGTATTATATATTTATTTTATTGTATTTTTCATAATATTTGAAATTTGATTATGTTTATTCATTAGTATATATATCATTATATCATTTATATATATCATATATGTAATATATATGTATATATATAATTTAGTATATATAATATTTACATGTTAGATTACAGTTTAATATATTTATAAATTATTCTGATTTTAATTTATTTACAGCAGGAAAAAATGCTCTGTGTTAAAACTATTGTAGACTTCTGATGAAAAGTGTTGCTTACAAATTAGAATATAGAAATGACTCTTCTAAGCAGCCTCAATGGTACCATATATGTTGACATGTGAAGTAAATACTGTATTGACTTCTTGATGAAATCACTGACTGCACAGGATTAATGAGTCTTTGATTTATAAAACTACTTTCTGAGAAATAACAAAAGCTGCTTAATATTAAGGTACTGAAAAAACATGAGAGTCTTCCAGATAATCTTTCCAAGCCATCAAAAGCTTCATTTGTTACTAATAAAACGAATGGCAAATACAATGTTTCCCAGATCTATAAAGAACTTTTAGTGAAATTAAAACTGAAACAGAGCTGAGTGCTTGATATCTTGATAAACCTATTTTCCTCAATGCTTTAGCCCAGTGGATTGTTAGGAAATTAACAGATTGGGAATTATTTTTAAGATGTGGAGAAAAATAAGAATGCATTCAGTAACCAAAAGTATTTTTATATGATTAGTTGTCTAATTTAAGTCTAGGCACAAGAAAGAGCTGGGATCATACAGAGACCAGTTTAGTATAGCACCCCAAGTATGGCTCAGTTTTATTGAGTAGTATTTCCTCAGAATGTTTCTGCTCCCTAGCCATGCCAGGGTCAGTCTAGGTTGTCCTCCCCCTGGAAATGTAAAAATATATCTCCAGGAATGTGGGCAGTAAAGGAGCCAGTAGATACCCGGGGCAGTGGTGGGGAGCCAAGGCAGCCAGGCTCACTGGCAGTGCCCCAGTCAGGATTGACTCAGCTTTAGATACCCATTGCAGGAAAAGGTCATGTCTCCAGCTCTCCTTCCAATAGCCAAAGAACAATGGTTTCATTAAATATGAAACTTTCAGATAATCTAACTTTTAGGTGAGCTGAATACCACCTTTCTGCTAAGCCACCCCAAAACACTTGAGACAAGCTTTATTAAGAAACTGAGCTTTATGCAGATACATTCTTGAGATGTCAGCTGTCCTCTGCAGTTGGCTGTCCCATGCTTCTGGATCAATATGGTATCATACCAGGGAAATTCATCAGAAGACTAAGAGCGTCTGAGGAAAAAAATTACCACATTTTACAGTGTTAACAGCTATTGCATATGTATAATGTAATATATGAGTATTCTGGATTAATATACAGTATTGCAGAAAACTAGACTACCCAGCAAAATGTAGTAACAACAGATGCAGAGAATTAATTTAGTCATGAACTGCAGAACATGAGAATTTAAATCCAGCTTCAGCTGAAAGATCTTAAAAAACCTTAAGGACCTATTAACTATGGATTTAATACTTATGCCTACATATTTTTCTTTCTAAGTAGGACATTTTTTTCTCTCTGTAAAACATAACTTGATACTCATGGAACACTGTGGCTTTACACAACATGTGAAATTTTAATGACAAAAACATGATTCACAAATTAGACATCTATGCAGATGTACATGATTTATGCATTGAATTATTTCTGTGTTACACATAAAGGACAAGCAGGTCCTTTTGACCCAAATTTGACATTGATTTTGCTGTTTTAGCCATGACCTAATTTAGAGCTGTCTCAAGCATGTTTATAAAATACTCGGCATTTAGACCATATGGTGTAGTTAGAGGCACAGAGCATCATTTGAACCTTCCCTAGAATTAGACTTCAAACTCTTTGTAGTGTTGACATTAAAACCTAACTTTTTAATTTAGTAAATACTATACAACATAGATGTAATCCTAAAAGCACAGAAATCCACCAATAAATCTTCAAATTCTCTGAAAAACAGTCCAGCTCTTTCTGATGCCTATAAATAGCATTGTTCATGAAAACACAAGACTGATGCTTCTTAATTTATGTCTGAGTAATTAACTACAGATATAACTAAATATCTGCTTCTGCCTTTGACCTAGGAATTGCCTGCAAGTACTAAATCACACATTGTCTTTAACCAACATTAGATGTATTTACAAAAACTCCAGAAATGAATGCATTTAACTGCAAATAATCCCACTGATGATCCCATCCCTAAAACTGTTATCAGCATAAGCAAATAGACAAGTAAAACCTGTAGGCTGAAACATTGCCACCTATTCTTGCATCAATTTATATCTCCTAAGGGAAGAAGACACACAGGCAGGCATCTCAAGAGACTATCCAATCTTTCCAGCTGCCTCTGGCAGGACATTCTGTTCTATTATGTATAGACTACATAGGTTTAAATTTGTGAGATGCTTTTTACTCCACTGTTGAAGATCCAGTGAAAAGAATCCAACTAATTTCTAAGCAGGATTTTTAGTGCTTTGTTTTGCTTATTGATTCCTGCAAAGCTCTCTTTTTGGCAGTGAACTCAAGGCTATAACAGACACATTTTTCTTGCCAGATTTGCTGGAATTCCACCCTCAAGCTTTTTCATTCAAACATTTTCTTTTTTTCTCAGCTTTCTTAGTACTATCATAAGGCACAATGTTAAAAGACTTGAAAAGCCAATTTATATGACTCTACTACTTCTGTTCTGTCTACAAGGGCTATTGCAGAAGTAAATAAGAGTGTTTTGAGGTGGTTTGTTACTGATAAATTTTTTCTTGGCTATTGCTCTGCTCTTTCTTATTTGCAGGTACTCCAGGTTTGTTAGATTATTTTTTCCAGTTACTATTTAGAAATTAATATTAAAAGATGCACAGTTCCACAGCTCCTCCTTTAAATGTGGCACAGCAATTGCCTTTTTGATCTTTGATCTGTAAATTTTCAAAATAACTACTATTTGTGATCTGATTTCACCAGTCAAATCTTTAACTACATTGACTAAAAATCATCACTCTTACAATATGAAAACCTAACTTGTACAAGTAGTCTCTAGCCTATTCTTTATTTATTTAAGGCTGAAATCTTTCTTTGTTGGTTTTGACTACATTTACTTCTAGGCTAGAGCTGATATTTTAGTCGAGAATTCTAAAAACATAACTTAGCATGTTGACCTCCTTATCATCATGTGCCAATAGTTTCTTACTCTCTTAATAGTGGAGCCAGCATCAGTAAACCAACTTTTTCATTCTCTTCATGCCTTCTTGTTATGGCAGCCAGTTAACAGTCAACCCAGTGATCCATTACGGTATTTTTGGGAGGGATTAATTAATTTGGTGACACATAAATGTCTATTATGACTTCACTTTGCTGTATAGATAATGCAATGAATCAGGTACTCTTAGAATGCAGTTCAGCCTATACTAAACTGCAGCAGACAGTGAGTAGTTTTCTTTTACTGCCAGGAAGATTGCTTAGAATTACCAGCTCCCATGCAAGAGTCTTTACTGTGTATATCTGTAGTTATGTGAGATTGCTCACAACAAGCCTAACTCCTGTGATCTTTCAGAAATACTGATCTGTGGGGACTCATAACATTAATGTTCCTTTTGTCCTGAATCATTACCCAGAACATTTCCAAAAGCTCAATTTAAAGTTTCAGTGTAAGGACTTTTTCTTTATTTTAGAATGCTGAGTTAGTCCCTCTTCTGTTGCCTTTCTTTTCTAGCAAACCATACCCCTCTCTTGGGCACAAGGACACACTGCTGGCTCATGTCCACCAGAATCCCCAGGACCTTCACAAAACTGCTTTCCAGAAGTCTTTCTTCCAGGCTCCTGTTCACCATGACCCTTCCAAAATGATCATGAGGGCATAGCTACAGCGTCTGCCAGCTTTTGCAACACTCATGGATGCATTCTTCTAGGGCCCATGAACCCAGAGCCCAAAGTAAGGAAGAAAATATAAGAACATTAAATTATAAAAAATAAACTAATCCAGTAACAACTTTAACTCAACTCTGTACTGATAAGAATAGTTAGCAAATGCTCTAAATTGTCATTGTGGGTTTTGTACTTTTAATTCTTAACTGATAAATGTTTTCTAAACAAGTATCCCTTCCACATTTTATTCACCCTAGCATTTGCCCTCTGACATTTTCATTCATGATTAATGAATGGTTACTGAATGTTTAATGCCATAAAATAGTTGTTGGTGGTTAGTTGCCATAGAAATGAGAAACACATTTATGCAGGTTTATACCCAGCCTCTGCAAAAAACTAAACATGGGGGAAAAAATCCAAGCTTTATTTTGTTGCTTCTCAGAAAATCAATACTTTTAATGATTTTTCAGTGTCTGCACAAAATCTTACCATTTTTTTTTCCTAAAGCTTCTTAGAAAAACTGATTTTTAAAAAATTATTAGAACATATTTCTGTTACTTATGACTTCGGTGAAAAACTTCTATGATACCTTATTTGAATAATGGATACAAAATAATAATTTATTTTTTCTACTGGAAAAAAAAAAACAAAAACAACAAAACCAAATGCAATCCCAAAGAAAGATCTTGGTAAAAATTAGCCTGAGGTACCAAGCAAGTGAGAGTTTTAAATTCCTCTCAGTAGCCTGTATAGCTGCTTTCATATGCGTTCAGGTAGCAAAGGATGCATGACTGAAGTTTTGGTTATAATGAATTCATTATCCGTGGTACATTAAGTACCACATTTCCCTTTATTTAAATTACACAGATAGTTTTATATGTTCCATACCTAAACCCTATGAATTCTAACTAGCATGGATAATGTTTGCACTGGCACAAATGAATCCAAACTATAGATCTTGTCCTTTTCCAGTCAACCCAAATTTCCACAGATTTCTTCCCTTCACTATTGTGCTAGAATTAAATATAAACTAAAGTTACATGAAATATCTGAGGTGACATATCTGAAAAGTAATGGAATGTAGAGTTCAAAATTCTGCAAAACAATAGAAAACCTTTTTGTTTGTTTGTTTGATCCTGAACCCTCTTTATAATGTAACTTCAAAAAAACGTTCGCAGGCACAGCTTTTCCTTTTGAAACGATCTGCTACTTACAACTCCCAAAGAAAATCCTGGTTGTTTACATTACTTCAGTTGCTGTCAGGTACATGAACATACGCTTTTCTCTCTTTGTGTGTTGTACTTGGTATACTGTGTTGGATTTCTATAGGGGGATAAATGCTCTTGACTTGTTTCCAAAAATCTTTTAAGACACTTTGGGAAATCTGCTAGTAATGTAAATCTAACAGGGCTCATGAGACCACTGCTGAAATTTTTTTTAAATTTCAAACTGAAATGCTCATTAGGCACACATATATTATGTTTATATGGCAAACTTATGCAAGAACCTTTACACAAGGACTTTACACAAAAATGCTTCAGCTTTGGCAGCAGATTATTTTTTCTGATGAGACATGAGATTTCTCACTGTATTTTATAGCATTTTTGTATTATTTCAACATCTTAGAAGAAAGGTGTCATGTGACTCAGTAGCTAAGGGTCTTGATGCACTGCAAATGTCAATGCTTATTAAAGTCTTGATAAATTTACTCTTCTCTGATGTGTAGAGTGGGTAGATATACATGAAGAGACCAAAGAATATTAAAAATATTGAAATCATGCTGCAATTTACACAGACATTCAAATTTTATAATACTTAAAATTTTTATACACCTTGGGAACTGAGAATGAAGGAAAGAATGATGGGCAGAGATTACTTGAAAAGACTCTCACATTTTTTGATCTGCCCTTGGAAAATGTGGTATATGTGGTAGTAATACATTTCTATGGGGAGAGCAGGGAAAACTGAACCAAATGAAAATGTAAGCTAACATTTCTCTTCTTGAAAGAAAAAAAAAATTTAAAAATCAAGATGCTGAGTAGAATTAATATGGACAAAGTGATAGCAATGAAAAATTGCATGCTTCTTCCTTGTCTCCCTTATTTGCCTTATCTTTGCCATCTTCTGCAAAGGAATGTTATAAAGTTGGGAAAGCCTTTACATCCATATTAAACTGCCAGTCTGTAAAGGAAAGTAGTTTAGTGTGTGGTTCCAGCCAGGACAGGGTTAATTTTTCAGTATCCAGAAGGGGGCATGACCAGGACCCAGAGGTTGTTCTGTACCACCTCATGTCATTGCCAAGGGCAGGGGGAAGGGAGTCTCTTATGAGGAAAAGGGGTTCCTTCTGCTGAAGTAAGAGTGGCAGAGGGAGAGCTGGGTTGGTGGCCCCGGTTTCAGGCTGGAGGGAACAGCTAGGTAATGCTGGTTCCAAGCTGGAGTGAGATTTGGGGTATTGTCTATTGACTATTGTCGATTTCTCTCTTTACAGTGAGAAATAATATTATTTTCCTTGTGTTCTCAGGCATTAATCGCTGCTGTCACTGTTCAGTTTTCTCCCATTGCTGTTTCCAGGAAATTTTTCGTATCTCAATTTGTGATCTTTCCTTTTTGTGCCTCCAATTCTCCTCTCCAGCCCACCTCAGAGGAGAAGGCAGTGGTGGGACCAAGCAAGTGGTGCATGGCTCAGAAGGTGTCTGTGGGAGTCCTAACCTGGGAGTATCATTCCTAAACCATGACACCTTACCAAACAAACACAACCAACAGCACTGTCTACAGCAAAATATGTCTACTTTATGACCATGTATTGATATGAGTGGCAACTTAGTTGCTTTCTGGATGTAACACTGTGGATATATCTTGCCAAAATAAATTCTTGTTCCTCTAAGACTTAGCAGTAGTAGCACACACTGATTTAAAAAAAACCAAAAACATGTTGTATGTAGTTACAGTGTCATAGATGCATTTACTAGAAACTCTGGGAAAAAGGATTTTTCATTACTTGTTTACTGTTATTCTCGTGCATCCCCAGAGATGAAACAAGATGGTTCTGTTTCCTTGGTACAAAAACATGCCTGTTCTTCTTTCAGAGCTAGAGAACAGCTTCCCAGGCAGAATGTCAAACATTCTTGGAATAACATATATTCAGAAATTTGCTACCTTAATCATAAATGTCTACTCCAAACAAGCACTGCTAGACTGCTCCTGAAGCGTCTACCCAGGAACAAAAAGTACAAAAGTGTTTTTCTTTGTTATTTTTCAAACCTGTTAAAGACTGAAACAAACATTAGCATGCTAATGTAGCTGCTAGTTTGGCAGTTAATTTTCGACACCATCTTGCTACTCTTATTTCATTATCCCAACTGACATTTTATTCACTTAGTCACAATTACACTGCAGGAAAAGTGTAACTGTGCTAACATAACTTGGAATGGAAAGACATAGAGCATCATACATTTCAACCTATTAACAATCAACAGTTGTTGGTTTTTCCGCAATGTTAAATGCAAAATCTTTAATTCCCAAATTGTATAATATGCTTAGTCTTTGCAACATTTGCATATTGAAATGGATGGAAAATAAGAATAATGAACCATGCTGGGAAATTTGAATATAAAGAATAAGGAAAAAAAAGTTTAAACTTCTTTATTCTTTTAATCTTTTCAGGATGTAGTGTCTGTATAAAACATTTTGCTGGTGACAATTTATTTAATTATGTAGGTTTCAGCAGACATTTAGACATGCCCAGATTAGGCTCCCAAAATTTTCCGTTAGAATGCAAAACCTCAATTCATCCCATGATGATAGTTTTTTGTCTTTTTTGGAGATATATTTCCATTTAGCCCTTTCTCAGCTTTTTCAAGGTTCCTTTCTGCATAGTCTCCAATATAGTTTTCATCTTTTAATTTCTAAATTTTTCTGCATATTGATACCCACTTTTCATTCAAAATGATCTTTAGAAGCCATACTGTTTCTCTCCCATTGATCCAAAACTAGAACTAAAGCAAACATAATGCCAGAAAGAAGAACATGGATGAACAAACAAAACAAAACCAAACCAAAATCAAAACAAACCCCCCACAACTTGAAAAGGGTTTTATTCCCAAATAGACTATTCAGCCAGTTCATCTCATTTCATTCAGATTGCTATTACCTAAACCTTCTGGCAATTTGAAACTGTGTCAGCCATTGCACATTTTCTGTGCAAACCTTTAGATGACCTACTCACAATGCATAAAACCATAATGACTCCTAAGAATGTGGAATCTTTCTCCTCATTGCATTAGATATGTCCTTCTTAGAACCAAAACTGTATTTTCTACACTTCAGTAAATGACCTGTTTGCTGGGCTCCCACAGCTTCTACTGGTGTCAAGGTTAGTTACCTTTTACATTGTCCTATTTCTTTCTCCAATACATTTACATGGCAAAGCTACAACTTTATGACCATTAATAACAGTTACAACTATGCAAGCTAACATAATTACAATAAAATTGTATGCTTCAGGGCATAAATTGACAATCTGTGGGAGTCAGGAAAGAACTTTTCTTCTCTCATTATGACATTAAACAATGGACAAGTGCTTTATGGTGGCTTTTGCTGTTATTTGAAACATCAAGTACAGGCAGCTGCCTATGGAATCAGAATGCCAGAGTAGGTTTAGTAACAGTAATTCAACATTACCTCTTTTATAGTATGAGAAAAGGTCACCCATTATGTCTCTTACTGTAACAGATAACATTGATATTAGAATGAATACAGAGGTCATTTTGATTCTGTCATTCCTATGTTAAAAAAGTATCCCTCAGTGTTTCCATTGGCAAGGTTGGTATTTTTAGGTTTTTTCTGGTTTTGGTTTGGTTTGGTTTGGTTTGGTTTGGTTTGGTTTGGTGGTTTGGTTTGGTTTGGTTTTTTGTTTTGTTTTCTGGGGTTTTTGTTAGGTTTTCTTTTGTTTGGTTGTTTTTGGTTTGTTTTTTTTTTTTAATAAGTAAATTCCAAGTGAATAGTTCTGAAAGTAAATCTTAAAATGAAAGGTGAAGACCTGCTGGCAGGCAACAAAACTAAGAATGTTGACTAAGTGTGTGTGATAAGTCTGTCAAATTGACTCCCAAAAATGTACCCCCAAAGCCATGTTTTCTTTTATTCCATTTCCCTTAGAATACAGGAAGAGAGGAAGGAAGAAACAAAAGAAGGCAAACCTTAAAGAAAAGAAATTCTTACAGAAACTGTGACAAAATGAGAGTGTAATACAGTAAACACACCCTTGATAAACTTCTTTAATAATAAACTGTTTTTTGGAGGATCTGTTTCCAGTGACAATTGATGATTTTGGATAACTGGAAAAATAAAACTAAAACTTCTAGCAATTATAAAATTATTTATTTTTATTCCTTCTAAATTATTATCCTAAAATATTACTTCACAGCTTTGGTCAAATGGTCAGTGAAAGAAAAATTAAGTTCAAATCAGTAGATTTTCTTCTTAGAAGTAACATTATTAACTTGATATCCAGACAGAATTTTTCAAATCATTAACTACATCTTCTTGCTATCCTCAGCAGTGCACTGTCCCTTGGGATAAATGCCTAGTTGTCTTCATTAATGACAAAGGAATCAGAGGGAGATTAAAATCACTGGGGTACAGTTAGCCTTTGGGGATGTTTCCCTAGTTTTTTAATTTTTTTGTTGCAATTGGGTGAAGTAAATTCTGATTCTGTATATAAAACATGGAAAAATTTATTATTAGAAAATAAAGCACGTTATTATTGCATGTGCATCCATGATAAAACAGTTTTAGTATCTTGGAGGAGGAGATGATCAGGAAACTGTTACCTTGTTTCCCCAGCAGCTTTATCTAGTAGAGAAACCATCCAGCACCAGACCATTTACCTCTCTCCCATCCAGAAAATTGTTCTCACATCACGGTTTGATGTTTAGTTCCCAAATGAGGAATATATTCAGTCAACTTCTCAGGTCTCTTGAGAGTGCCATCATCATTCTCTGTCTTCAACATGTTATAATTTCAGTTTCAGGTAATGCTTGAAAGAAAAGATAAAATGAGAATTTGCCTAATTTCACTGACCTATTAAGCACCCAGATCTCAAATTTCTGTGATACATTAGCCATATTATTGTTATCAAGGTTATCTCTAACAGCCCTTTCCAATCCACTTGTTTTTCCACGTCAGGCTGCCTGCATGAAAAAATTCAAGCTTGCAAAAGGTATTCATGCTTTTAAAAATGAGAGGAATTCCTGGTTAAAAACCTGCACAAATGAAGCTCTCTTGATAGCCCTATTTTATGCTCCCCTCACATAAAGAGAAGACAGGGGTTTCTTCCTCTCTGAAGCTCTGTATATCTGTGTTTTCACTAAATTATTTAGGCAAACAAAACCCTCTTGGTCATTTTTCCAGAGGACCTGCCAATGGGAATAGTTGTTCTTCAAAACTTGAGACCAGACATATGGTTAATTCACAATCTTGTACACTCTGTGCATATATATATATATATATATATATATATATATATATATATATATGTATGTTCCTTAGCCAAATCAAGAAATTGCTGTAATGTATCTACAACTGGTCATACCCAATCCACAGAACCCAAATCTGAAATAATGCATTTTTATAAAATCCTGTTTGCTATTATTCTGTAAAAAGAAAATCTACTTTTTTTTTAATAGACATGCTTAAGAAAAATCACATGCTCACTAGTACTGAACAAAGGAGAAGGATTAAACTACCAAAATATTTAAATAAATTTCCAAATTCTGGCCAGGGTGAAAGCATTTACTTTTGGCAGGGTCTCATACAGATATTTTTAGGCTACAATCTTCATGAAAAGTCTATTTATCTATGTCTAAAAGAATAATATTCAGATTAATTTGGGGGTGTATAATTTTTTACTGCATCAAAATCTGTTCACTTGATCTTAATTTACTCAGCTTGAAGTTGAAGCAGGATACTGATTCAGTTTTCACAACTAAACTACAGACATAAATCTGAACAGACTAAATCCAGGACCAGACTTTGTGGCTTAGGTGTATTATTGCTTTAAAAGCCAGCAGAAATTCTCTGAACACAGAACATAGGAACACATTATCTATCTGAGTCAGTTATTCCTTGAAGGAATATTTTATATTAAAAAATCCCTTCAGAATAATATCTGGGGGTTTAGATGGAAGAAAACATAAGGATTCTCTTTTGCATGTTGCTTAATTACCTCTGCTTCACGCCAGAAAAATTAACTATTCCCTTTAGGATGTGATCTGCAGTGTGAGCTATGCTAATCATGAAGGCTACTGGTGCTGATCTTAAGGCACGACTACAAAATTTTTTCTGAATTCAAAAAAGCTGAAATTGAAATCCTATGCATCTTGGATCTCTAAAGGTTTAATGATGAGTTTATTTGGTTTGGAGGCACTGCTGCCCACTTTATATTTTCACTTGCCTTTTTTTGCAAGTCAAAATATGTGTATCTTGCAGGTCCATCTTGAGAAGACTGCACAACTATTTTATATATAAATTCATAAAGATGCTTATAAATTTGTCATTATATATATATTTTACAACATTAATTGGTGCATAGGTGTCCTGACTGTTTTCAGGCCCGGTGAACACAAATAGCACCTTACATCTGGTACTCTGATAAATTTAGAGGTGAAATACTTCCCCAGAAAGGTTCCACCATTGCAAAGAAAAATGAGAGAAGGAACAATGCTGCAAGTAGCTGAGGTATAGCTCAGGCAGAAACTGCTGTCAATCTTCCTTTGGATTACAAAGAACTTTCTTTGCCAAAGACAAGAGCTGGAAAACAGTAGTTGTTAGAGAAATTAAAATACATATTATGCATTGGAGGTTTGATATTAATACTTCAAGAAGAACTAAAAACTGCCTCTCAGGTACTCAAATCTGTGCAATTTGTGGAGTCTCCCTCACTGGAGATAATCAAGAACCTTTCAGACACAATCCTGTGCAGTGTGATCTGGAATGAGCCTGCTTGTGCTGGGAGATTGGACCAGATGACCCACTGTGGTCCCTCCCAACCTTACTCATTCTGCAATTCTGTGATTTTAGCAGGAAGTTTCTAATGCACAGATGTAAAGACTTTTGAAACTCAGTGAGAACAACAATAAATAAAGAAAGTTTTAAGACACTGGCAGAATCATGCATGTATAAATGAAGATTATTCAGAAGAAAAATTATCCCATCCAGCTGAAGTAAAAAATGGCAAATGTAATTTCTAACATAAAATGGGTGCAGTAAAACATGCAACAAATATTTTATTGAAAATTATTTTAAATTCTGCACAGTTTTTAATTTGCATATTGCAATCTCTTGCTAGTTGAAATTACTATGCCTGGGAGCTGGCCCACTGATTTTCCACACATTACTACAGTAAAAGAAGTACAACCAAGTCGTGAAATGGAGACTTCTGGAATTCACATAACAGGCTGGGGAACTGTGGAGGGACCCACCTGCCAGTGTAATATTAATCATCAACATTTTTCCTTAGTTTTTACCCTGGTGTATCCTGTAAAATAAAAACCAAAAAACAATTGCAATTTTTAAAATCTGCTCCTTTCTGCTTCATAGAAGTCTCGTGGTCACATAATAAACATCAGATGCAAATTTAATAGGAAACAGGCTAGACTTATTCAGTTAATCTTATTTTGCTGTTGCTATTCTCAGTCTTTTCTCTATGTGTTGCAGAAAGAAATAATAGAAGAACAAAGTTTTTCTTGTTCAATGTAGTATCCTCTAAAACAGAAACAAATTCCTCAATGTTACCTCATTACAAATTATTATTATTCTCAAACAGTAAATGGAATTGATATCAGATCTCTTTTTTATATTTTATTTATATCTTATGAATGAAAAATATAGTTAACATAGGGATTTTAAGGTATTTTAGCATCTTTCATTCAAATATAATATAGAATATTGCATGTAACATAGAATATTGCAAATGTAATATAATTTCGTATTTTTGTCATGTATGAAAGGAAACCACCCCCCCAAATGTTCAAATCTGCACATTTTTAATTGCTTTTCTATGGGTGTGCACTGATGTATTTTTGTCTCTTTATTCAAATACTTGTAGGCCTTCTGCACTAAAGGCTGATTCTATATTAACTACAAAAAGTACAGACCTTTTACTAAGGAAATCGGTCCTATGGAAAATTATCAAATCTCAACATTATATTTTTCCTTTTGTATTTTAAAGAAATAAAAAATACAATAACTTTCATACCAAAAGATAGATTTCTTTTTCCTACAAAAAGCAGCAGAATGAGAAAGAGGAAACTAACACCCTACTCTCTTCTACTATCAGAAGTATAGTATATATATTCTAAAATAAAGTATATATATTCTAAAGTATATACATTCTAAAATAAAACATTCTACCTCTAGCACCATACCATCACCTCTCTGTAAGTGGATCTATTTAATAGACCCATTTAAATAATTTGAAGTCAATGAAAGTATTCTTATTTTCTTTAGTCACTTCGTATAAGCCTCAACCATTTGCTTCTACCATTTCACTCTTTTTGTACGTTTAACACATCCAGTTTACCTTTAGAACATAATTGATTGCAACTAATATTAGCTCTTTAAAGTGTTAGGTGCTTAGGATGCCTCTGTGGTCAATTAAGACACTGTCCAGAATATACATTGCAGAAAGGTTAGATGTGCTTGTCTCTTGCTCCTAAATACCAGTGAAGCCTAGATGGGTATATTGTCACTAGATCTGTGGCAAGTAAAAAGTTATTAAATGAATCCCAATCTGTTGATTTTGGGGTCTTCTGCATATTTAGAAATTACATATCAGGATCTCCTAAACATACAGCTGACATTTCATATGTCCTTAATAAATTGCACATTGGTGATAGACAGCACTGAACTATTGAATGGGTAATCTGCAGAAAGAGCTAAAAAAAGTATCTTATTATTCCTAAAGATGGTCTTTTGATTAACATGCTAGACAGAGACTCAAGCAATCCTTACATTCACAGGCAGCTTCACTGAACAGGAAGAGCCTTTTGTTGGTCTTTAAAGCAGTGTTTTAAAAGAATTTCCCTCCCCTCTTTCCATTTCTTTTAACACAGAGCTCCTTACGAATTCAAATCCTTTGGCTTGTGGCATTTTTATTAGTGTCTATTAAATTAGAACCAATCACACTTGCTAATATATTATCATGCATAGTTATATTGATATGTTCTCTGTTTTTTCAGATATAATTTCAAAATTATGTTAAAATATCTACATTTATTCATTAAAATTAGGATAGAAGTCATCTTTTATACAACATATGTTCTGTTATTAAAGCACACAGCTAATGCTTCTCAATTCTGTAACAATACATGGGGTTTTTTTCCTCCAGAGGGGGAAAGATTAACACCCTTTTTTTTTCCTGGAATCACAGTAGCAAGTGCAAATTATGTATGAAATGAAAAAAAATTCCAATCCAGTGTACAGACAGAATATGGACAATGTTAAGCATTCTTAAACATTCTTAGACATCCACAAGGAAAAAAAAAGTGTGTAAGGAAAAAAAAATAGAAAGAAAGAAAGAAAGAAAGAATAGAATATGCCAGAACACTTAAAGTGACAACCAAAGCCCATTGCAGCCACAGAAAAAACTCCTATTAACCTCTGCAGCCTTTGGATGTAGTGATTCTAGATGGCTTCCTTGAAGGGGTATATTTTTTTATCCCTTCTGTCAGACTCCTTTCTTTGAATCTTTAAAACTTCATGCAGTCATACAGCTCTAATACCAATGTTCCTTTAGACCCTCTATTTCAAATCACCTTTAACTGGAATATATATACAAGAAATTTAATATAAAAATTACATAATCATAGAAAAGTCGAGGTTAGAAGGGAGATCTGGGATCAGATGTTCACCTTTCTGTTGAAAGGAGGCATTAAATTAGACTATTCATGGCTCTGTCAAAACTGTCTTGAATATTTCCAGCAAAGAAATTGAACCACTCCTCTGGGCAACTTACTGCAAGATTTTGTTATTCCAACAGACATGATTATGTTTCTTATATCCAAATGGGATTTCTCCCTGAAGAAACTCCTGCATGTAGTCCTTCCACCATATATTCTTGCAGAGGGAATATCCCCCTCTTTACAGTAATGATGTTCTAGGTGTTGGAAGACGGTGATTAGACTCACACATGTCCTTCAGCATCTTCCTCTCATAATGAATGAAGCCAATTTCTTCAATATTTTCATACATCAACTTCTCCAGTGCTTTAATCATCAGAGTGATGACTGGGCCCTTTTCAATATTACACTTTTTCTCCTTATTTGAACCACAGCTAGACACATTTTTCCAGGTGTTGCCTATGAGGTTCCAGCTAGAGTGGACTAACCACACACCTTCATCTGCTGGATTTTATTTTACAGATGCAGCACAGGTTTGCCTTCCTTGCTGCTCTTCTACACTGCTAATCAATGTTCATTCTCCTGTCCACAGAGGCACTTCAGCAGAACTATACCTCAACCTGTATTTCCTCTAGGGATTATTCTCCTGTGCAGTACTTTCCATATACCATTGTTAAACCTGATAAAATTATTTCTATCCCACTCTTCCAGCCCATTGAAGTGTCTCCTTGCAGTGGCTTGTCTTTGCAGTGTATCTGCCTCTCCTCTCAATCCAATGCTGCCTGCAGTCTTTTAAGGAGGCATGCAGTCCTGTAATCCAGATATTTTAAAAGGATTTTGAATAGCATTGGACCCAGTATTGATCCTTTTATGGGGAAAAATCTTTTCTGAAAATGCTGGGTTTTCACAGCATGAGGATCAAAGAAAGCAGAAACCAATTTATTCTGATAATGGCCAAACACAAAATCCAGAGGCATGAATGGTCAACATTTCACATCTGGTGTGCTAGAGAGGTGGCATTTTGCTTGTACCCATGCTCACAGGCCTGCACCATGCACTTGAGGGCACCACTGATGTGCTCAGAAGAGTTTCACGGCCACTGGGACCAGTGCTGAAGCCACAGAGCAGGGAGTTACTTAAAGCACCTCACTTGCCCCATGGATGCAGGGTTCTCCAGCTGCTCTTTCCATGTGTGCATGGCTTGTGATAGGACCAGGATCTTGTGCAAAATTTGTTGCTAATAACTACATGGTGGTCCTGGAACCATAGCAGACCATTTTAAATCAAGTGTTTGACCTTCCTTCCTTTCACTGCACCTGACAATATTGTATATGTAACAAAAAAGGACTATTGGATTCACTGTAATTTGATTGGGCTGAAAACACCTAGAGTAATCCTGACTAAAAATCAGGACATCTTTATTTCTTCCAGACTGCCTTAGATTCTTCTGCACAAAATACCTAATATTTGCTCTAAACCATTTAGAGCTAATGTAGCCCTGAAAATATAGTATTGCTGTCCACACTGCCTAACTCTTCAGGGCCTCAGGAGTAAAAATTTCCCTGATTGATCTTGGCCTGCTTATAGGTAAAACTCGCTTGTTTCACTGCAACAACTAGGTTGAATACTACCTAACTCAATCTAGCTCTAGCTGAATTTTCTGCTATTATTGCACCTCTTGTTATAATAGTTTTTATAAATTTCTGTAGCAAATAGATCTTCACAGCAAGTAGGTGGTTTTTTTATAACCCTAGAATAAAAATGAAATGCAGAAAATGAGAAGTGTAAGATGTTAGCAGAGGCTGTGAAAATGGAGACACTACCTGAGCTGTCAAGCATATAACATCTAAAAAATTATCAAATCCTGCTCAACAGTGTAATACAGTCCTTGAATAATTTACTTCAAGAAAGCTAAAAGACTTTCACCCTGTGTGAGGGTACCTCACCACACCCAATAAATTAGCTCAGATCTCATATTCTCAATTTCTTAGGTTTGCTCTGTGGCAGAGTATTCTAGAGATCCTGAAAGCACTTTAAGGCTTTGGATCTTGAATAGTTTGAATCATAGAGCATTTGAGCTGGAAAAGACCTTTGATGGTCATTTAATCCAATGCCCCTGCAATAACAAGGAACATCTCTCACTAGATCAGGTAGCTCAGAGCCCCATCTACCCTGATATTGAATGTTGCCAAGGATGGCCATCTGCCACCTCCCTGGGCAAACTCTTCTGGTGTTTTACTGTACTTATGATAAAAAATTCCTTCCTTATATCTAATCTGAATATACACTCTTTCAGTTGAAAACCATTATCCCCTGTCACACAGCAACAGGTCTTTCTAAAAACTCTGTCCTCATCTTTTGTATAACCCCCCTTTAAGCACTGAAAAGATAAAATATGGTCTCCTCCCCTCCCCTCTCCTTTCTTTCCGTTTTCTCAAGGCTGAACAGCCCCAGCTGTCTCAACCTTTCCTCACAGGAGATCTGATCAGAATCCTCCTCATGAGCCTCCTCTGGACTCACTCCAACAGGTCCGTTCTTTCCTATACTGACGAGTCCAGAGCTGGATGCAGCATTCCAGGTGGGGTCTCAGCACAGCAAAGCAGAAGGGACAGAATCCCCTCCCTTGACCTGCTGCCCACTCTGCTTTTGATGCAGCCCAGGACACGTTTGGTTTTCTGGCCTGTGAGTGCACATTGCCAGCTCATGTCCAGCCTCACATCCAGCAGCATCCCAAGTTCTTCTGGGCAGGGGTGATCTCCACCTGTGTTGGTACCTGGAGCTGCCCTGACCCAGGTCCAGCACCTTGGAGTTGGCCTTGTTAACCCTCATGGTTCACATGGACCCACTTTTCCAGCTTGTAATAACACAAAGATATCACAAGGTTATAAGTAACTCAAAAACGATAAAAGAAAAATTTCTCAGCTTTGACTACATCCTACTCTTACATGTTTTTTCTTTAATATATTCCAATTAAAATATTGGTGAACGTAGATCTGTGACTAAAAGGTTAAAGATACAGGAGCTGAAGGAGTTTCACAGGGAGACATCAAGGGTACTCTCTGTTTTACTTGGAACAGTATAATTTCATTATGCAGCAAAAATTGTAAACATTATTTCATGGCATTCAGTAAAACTGGCAAAAAAAAAGTGGTTTGATACCTAATGTCAAAATTTTTTTACAGACTAGACCACAACTAGTGCAAAATCTGAAAAGTTCACTCCCAAAATGAAAAGATTAATCTCATCCTTGAGGTTGTAATGATGTAGATAAAAGGTTCATGTGGTTACACCAGTATCTTTCTTTTTTCAAGATAGAAATATTTCCTTTAGAAAAAATTATTTCACCGAACATTTTAATGTCATATGATGATATACTTCTCCCATGAGTGTTTTTCAGCTGTCACTTAATGTCAGAACAAGTGAAATCCAGTTCCAAATGAAAACATTTCTTCTTTTGCTCTCTAAGTGTAGATTGGTTTATATCACAAATGACAGTCAATATTATGTTATTATACTATATATATGATATATATATTATCAAATTATCATATATTATGATATATTAATACATCAATATTAACATTATATATTATAAAAGTTTAAGATGTTACTTTTTTTTATTATTTATTTCATAACCCATGTACACATCTTCTAGACAGGTATTTTGTGAATACCTTCTAACTGAATGATGCAATAGGAGGCAACCAGGTGATCGGAATAGTTTTTTCCATATGATTACAAGTTAGAAGTAAGATGCCTCTTGACAATAAACTGGCACCCAAATAAAGGACTGATTGTATAGTGCATAAAACATTGTTTGATTTCTCTCCAATTACATTTTGGCCATTTTAACATTTACGATACAACTTTAACAACTTTTAGCACATTGTGAGTTCAAAATTTTGTTATGTAAAATAAAGATGTGGATCTGCTCTATATCACTGAACACTTTAGGCAGACTACTTTTTCTCTCAGGTTGAATTGTAGTTTAACAACTTTTATTTTGTTAAACAAACTTGATTGACAAAGGTACACCATAAACTTAGAATTCTGGAATTCTAGTTTTAAAAGAAAAATTGCATCAAATTTTATTGATGTATATTATGGTTGCAATCTTCCAAAATTGGAAATATATGGAAAACCATCCTTCTAATTCTTATTACAGTCAGACCTTGTATGTCCAGACTTCTCCATAGGGTACCATACCTTTCTATCATTTATACTGTAAAAGAACAACATTGAAAAGTTAGAAAAGAGAACTAAATCAACAAATGATAAAAAATAATAAAGCAAATTTTTAAGGCACAACTCATAATTTTCAAAAGAGAATTATTAAAATCAAGTTCTTAAATTTATGTTTAAGGGCAATTAAATCACAGGAACTTTCTAAGAGTTTTATTTTTGGGAACTTTTGTCACTTCAATAGATATATAAAAAATGATTAATTTTTTTTTACTTGGTGAACATCTTAAAGGAACAATGCATAAAATGAATATAAATTGATTTTTTCCCCTGCACATCTTATGTGTAAGGTGCTTCATTTGTCAAAGCTAGTGGGTTAATTTAAGTAACTCAGAAATTTACTATTTTGATATTACTTTTTAAATTTTATTTTATTTATTATTTATAGCTACTTTTCCTACCTTGGTTATAGAAAAGGCTGTGACTTGAAATGGATTTTTTCTGGCTGTATTTCAAGTGGCAAGGAGCCTCCAAATCCTACACATGGACTTCTCTTTGTAGTACCAGCTGCGTTGGTAGGAATTTTGGGGAGCTCCAGAAATGCCAGGTGAAGAAACTGATCTGCATAAAAATAATTTGGAGAGAATGAAAAAAGTGAAACAAAAAGTATTTTCCCCCTAATCTTTCCCCACAGGTACCTGTATCAGTGGAAACAACTGGGGCAGGGCAGCTGTAAATGGCAGCAACAGAACTAGGTAAAGAATCCATATCAAAAAATATCCTGACTGTAAAAGGTTGAGCCCTTTGTGGCAGCCAGTTGATTGCTTTTTTCCCTTGATATTTCAGTCTTCCAACAGAGGACTTTATACTGTAAGTGTTACTTGGGCTAAGTTTTAGCTATTAATTCCACCTTTCATACTGAAGTGCCATTCAAGTTGGTGCCAGTAAATGCCACATGGGTGTATTAAGGATTACGGCACTGGCCTGTCCTCCATTTGTTCAGAAATTGTTCAGTCAGCTGACATTTCTGACATAGAAATTACTCTGAATCTCAGGGGTTTGTTTGGTTTTCATTTACTAAACACATTCAAGTAGATACATCGAAGGCAAACAAAATTAAAAGATAATGTGAAAAAGCCAGTGAGTCATTCATTTTACTGACTCAGCAGCACATGAAAGAGCAAACATTAGTGTTAAAAGGGAATAGCACTAGGAGTCCTCAAATAGGATAAGACATCTATCTACTTATTTCAAATAATGCATTACCTTATCATGTTCTACTCAAAGAAAGGACTCCTCCAGAATCACAGGAAATAGGAGACAAATGTAGGGTTCCTCTGAAAATGAGTTTTGAAGAATGAGACTTATTAGGATATGGATGGTAGAATCTTAACATATTTAAAAGTTTTTATCATAGAAAAATGAAACATTTCAAATTTTCCTAATACTTTTGATTATTTTGCCTCCATGGAGAGAGGACATATGAGTTTAAACAGATAACTAACTTTTATTGACCTGACACTGAGAGGAAGTACTGAATGCTTACCTCTTGGAGTTACTGGTGATTTAATAAGAGCTTGGTAGAAGATTTTAAAGCACTTTCCATAACCCATAGCTTAGCTTTACTCTGCTGCCTCATAGAATTGATTCACTGTTTCACTTCATACAATTTTATCCCATAAGGGACAACAAGGAGAAAATAATTTTTTCAATGATTCTTTGTTCCTCTTACAAGCTAAAAAAAAAAATCCAAAAACCTGGCCCTATCTTTAAGGGCTGAGCCATTCAGATTTACTTCTGCTGGATATTGTTGACAATTTATGGTGAATGAACCATCATTAGAGGTAGATTCCTGTTGGTTTAATCTGAATTGTGTTTCCTAAAGCCCTGATCAGTTATTAATCAGATTCATGTAATCTTGAAAAATGAATTTGTATGCATCAGAGCCACAAGGAATGGAGGGTGAGAAGGACAAAAAAAGCAATTTGGCAAGCAAAAAAGGGGAAAGAAGAAGGAAGATGAAGGACTGTAATCATCTGGGACATAAACACTAGCAATAAATGAAAAATGCTGGTAGAAGAAAAATGTACTAGAAATTTTCTATCAAGTAAATTGTTTTTATTAGTTTACTATTAAGATTATAATAATTACCCTAGAAATTAAAAAATAGTAAAAATATTCCAGAAGTATCTCAGTGACAATGATGTAGTGAAAGGATATAAATCAGAAGGAAGCAAGGAAGGATGAAGGGGATGCAAAAATTACTTCAGTGATCAACTTCAATTTAATAATAAACTTCAATTTGTTGGTGAAATAACTCATATGACTAGGTTATCTGTCACAGCAGATGACTCAAGAAGTAAAAGGGTTTTCATAGTTAAATACTCTGATCTGATAAATAGAAGGGTTTCCAAAGTTAAATGCTTTGATCTGATGAAAGAGAGAGGACAAGAAAAAAAAAAGGTCTTATGACCACCTTTGAGATTTGTTCATGTGTCACATTAGGCAAGCAATCTTATTGTACCAGTACAAACATGAAATTTAATAGATTAAATGACAGAGAGAATTGTACTTTCTTTTCCTAAAATGACAGAAAGAAAAGCTAAATTACAGTTCAAGTTGTAAATTAGGAGAATTTATGCCTTTGAATAGGTTGAAATAGGGGAACATGGAAATTAGCAAAGTTCCAAAATATTAGAAGGATAAATTACACTGAATTTTATAAGCTTTTCAATAAGGTGTTGAAAGATATTAGTTTTTCTGGCACATTTGGCATAAGATTTATCATTTTATTTTTCTATGATCACAGGATGCATAATACTCTTCTGCCATTATTAAATAGCATGGATTTCTAGATCACTTGCAAAGCACTGGGGGCCTGGATCAGATGTACTTGCCATTTAAAGCCTGAGTTGATGAGTTTGGGGACAAGGATATAAGACATACATACATATGTGTCAGCAAACCCTGTTGCACATTTCCTTATATTTCTTTTGTTTTATTTCCATTTAGAACTGCTTTACTTTGAAAATTAAAAGGATTTTAAAAATTTTTATTATTTGAGGGTAGTAAGAAGAGTCTGCTTATGATATAAGTTACATCTTTCTCATAGAAGTAGGACCAACAGAACAAATTAAACTGCTGTATTCAATTCATTAGTACCATTTATTTGCTTTCTTTTTCTAAGCAACAGATGCAAGGGACAGTTGAGTTTACAAGGGATCACTCACAGTTTCTCTTTGTTCTGGAGTACAACAATGAGGCTGATCTTCTAACTTGAGTTAGCAGATTTAACTAACTTCCATCTCCTCTTGAGGAGTACACTGTTACAGAATAGAGCAAGAGGTGAGCTAAACCACAGACATGAAAAACAGGTTTGAAGGAGGCAGAAGAACCAAATCTTTCTAGTTCACAGCGGCATTAGTTAATTAAAGAAGTTCTAGGATTACTCTGAAACCTTGCATGTGAGCTAGCACAAGCTGAATCTTCAGCAAAGTAATCCTCCAGGACAGGCAGAAGGGAGGGGAGTTTGGTGCTCTCCAGACTTGTACCATGTATCACCCTTAGTGCCTCATGAAGTCCTCCTAGCAGTGCTCCTACTTAATTCCTCACTGATATGGTATATTTGCATCTCTTCATTAGGAGATGCAAAGCACAGTCATCTATAATTCACTTATTTCCCTTGTATCACCTGCAGTTTCCTCATTTCTCAGGGAGTTGGCTACAGTGCCAGAGGCAAATCACTCCAAACCCAGTGCAGGTCCTTTCTGCCTACACATTTAGGCCTTTTCCTGGATGAATGCTAGTAAAAGCAGTAAAACATTTGCAAAAGCAAAACTCATCGTACTCAAAAGAAAGTTATGATTCAATCCATCTTTAGCTCTTCAGAAATTACCTCATAGAAAAAATTAAAAGACACAAAAATTCAAAAAACAAAGATCAATACAGGAGACCTTTCTCTCTCTAAAATACCGTAAGAAAAACTGACAGCTGAAGGGAAATACATTCTTATCAGTGATCACCAGGGAAATCAAGACAAGGCTTCAGAAAAGGAAACAATATGGTTTTAGCAGCTGTAAATAAACTTCCTTAGAAACAGTTTAAAACAGAGAATCGAAGTGACTTTGAGATATTTTAGTTTGTTTATGGATAGCAAGGGATGAAATAGAAAGTTATGATTACCACATCACTGAAAAAGACAAGTCTGTTGAGACAGATACCCTTTCTAATCTTTAGAGAGTTCTCTGTTAGAAAATACTGCAGTAAAATTGTGGAATTGATAAAATGAGATGCTTTATCCAAATGACTCATCACTTCACATTTTTTGCTTTGTTTTTTAAGATTTTTTTCCTTTGGTTTTTAAGATGGATGATCTATTAAAATTTATTGATATATTTATTCTTATTAATGTATATAAATTTAATATCAAAGACCCTGTGAATTGGTTAAGAAGCAGTGCTATTTTCAGTATAGATTTTCCTGGTGTTTAAACAGCAAATCATGCTGTGCTGGGAATAGAAGATAGGAAGCTTCTGGTGAGCTACAATACAATGATTGATTGTACTTTTCTAAAGTGAACACAATTTACCTGCCATGCTAAGGTTATTTACTTTGTTATTTACTTAGTGATTTTTGTTGATCAAAACTGCTGGCAGTAATTGCTGTCAATATACAAACCCATTGCTTAAATCTTGAAACCTAAACACTGTATTTCTGATCACAATTTTATCACCAGTGTGAGATTTTATAAACTGAATTTATGCTTACGTCTCTACATTAATTTATTTTTTGAAGAATGAAGTTCATTTCTGCATGAAGAGTTTCAGAGATTCAAAATTAGAAAAGATACTTCCTTAGATTTTTAATTGGAACAATTGAGCATATGAGTAAGATGGATATGGATTCAGTATTAATGTTCATCTCCTTGATCATATGCAAAAAAAATCCTATACAGCAACATAGGGCCTAAAGTTTTTATTTTGCTACTTGTGTATGTCAGAAGTGATTAGTAACACAGCCCTACAGTGGTTTTAGCATTCTAAGACTTTTCAATTATTGAGGAACATGCTAATATTTGTTTTAGAAAATTACTGAAGTCTTAAAAGCAAAAATACATTCATTCAAGATCCACCAGTGAGAAGGGACCATAATCTGATAAATAAAGAGAAAATTCATTATATAGGAAATTCCAATGATCTTCTATTTCTATATTTTCTTATTCCCAAATAGACAATTCTACATAATTTAATAGAATCATGGACTCATTAAGGTTGGAAAAGACCACTAAGATCATCAAGTCTGATCTTTGGGTGAACACCACCATGCCAAGTATGCCTTTAGATGCAGCTAACCAACAGGGTATTTCACCTTCCACAATATTCCATGTACCATCACAGCAGCACTGTGTGGTGGGCAGCATCATCATATTCTGTTTGCAGACAAAGAGATTGTTGTGGTTTTACCCCAGGTGGCAGCTCAGTTCCCCTGATGGGATGGGGGAGAGAATCAGAAGAGTAAAAGTGAGAAAATGCATAATTTGAGATGGAGACAGTTTAATAGGGAAACCAGAAGGTGCACGTGTAAGCAAAGCAAAACAGGGAATTCATTCACCACTTCAATGGACAAGGATGTGATCAGGAAAGGTGGGCTCCAACATGCATAATGGTGACTTGAAAGACAAACACCATCACCCCAAAAGCCCCCAGTCACTCCTTATTCCCCAGTTTCATGTGCTGAGCACAATGCCATATGGTCTGGAACATCTCTTGGGGCAGTAGAGACCAGCTGTCCTGGCTGTGCCCACTCCCAGCTCCTTGGGACCTGCACCGTCACTGCTGGGGGCTGAAAAGCAGAAAAGGCCTTGGTTCTGTGTAAGCACAGCTCAGCAGTAATTTAAAAAATCCCTGTGTTATCAACACTGTTTTCAACACAAATCCAGAACACAGCCCCATACCAGGTACTGTGATGGAAATTAACTCTACTCCAGAAGAGAGATTAAAAGACAAATGTCTAATTGCATGTCAGAAAAGACAGCTATGATAATTAAGACTCTGAAATTTGCCATTCCAAATGCTACATTTCTATTAGGTAAGACTTTACAAATTGAAAGCCAAACTTTCATCTTGTTGTCTAAAATGAAAACGTTTTTTCAATTCAGTACTGTTCCAGAAAAAAAAAAGATTATACCAAAGCTTAATTTGTTGATCAACCTATGCATAAAGACTAGTATTTTAGTTTTAAAAGAATAACTATGTCTTCATTCTCTTCAATAATAATAATCATCATCATCATCATCATCATCATCAATGTCATCATAGTATTTTGTTCTGTTACTGATTGTATAGTTTTTACTGGCTGCTTGAGGAATTCCCCTGTAAATATTCCTCAATATTTCATGCCCTGTGAAATACACAAAAAAAATTGTTCACGCAAAACTGGAAAAGAAGAATTCACCCTGCCTTAAAAAAAAAAAAAAAAAGAAAAGGAAAGAAAAGCTACTGTATAGAGTAAAGTGAAATGAAAAAAAGATAAACTGTTTAAATTTTGATAGATGCTACAAAACATCTATCAAAAAGAAGAAAACACTTCAACAAAAGTAGATGTGAGAATGTAGACATTTTAAAAGAATTTCACTCGGTGGAATTTTGCTATCATGAAAATAAATATAAGATGAAAATGACCTTTATCTGCTTTCCTTTAGCATTGAATCACCATTGAAAAGCAGATTTAAAAATACAATCTGAAAACCAAGTTATATGCTAAATATCAAATAACCTTAGTGCCATCATCAAAAACTATAAATTCCCTGCAGATAAAAATAAAAGAAACAAAGGTGTCAAGAGATCTGAATGAGAGATAAGATAGTCTGGAGATTTTTATAACAGAATAAACATTGCCGAACATAGAAAGACAGTACACCATTCCAGGAGTAAGACTCAAAGAAATAAAGGAGTATTTCCAAAAGGAAAGAGGGAAAGTTTGTATGTTTTACATACAAAATAGATTATAAAATACATCAACAATAGCAGTAGATAGTTGTATCAACAAGACTTAGTCCAGTTCCTTTTTCTCTTTTTTTTTCCTTATAAAAATAATAATTATTCAAAATCCAAATTTTGAATGCTTGGCTGTTATAGATAAGTCATAGCTAAAGTCAGACATGCAGACAGAACACCTTAATCAGCATTCAGACTCTTGTACATTTTGTAACCTCTTTGAAGCTAAGCAAACATGGTATTTGAGAGCTGTCTATCTGGAACTCAGCATGAAATCTGCACAGAGAAAAAAAAATCACTAAAAAAGAACACACAATAAGAACCAACTCCCCCCCCCAAAAAATCCCCAAAACTTCAGAAAATAAAATCCTGGGCAGACAAAACACCATAATTTATCCTGCTCCTAGTAAAGCTCCCTGCTTTTTTTTGATTTTTTTTATAGCTTTGTATTAGCATGATGTTGAAATTATTTTCTAATTTTGGTCTGACTGACCTTTTGGAGTCTTCAAAGATGCCATATTTTAGTCCTACTCCTTACGATTCTCTGGTTTTCTTCATTGAATAATTTCTTCTTTCTTCATCCATAAAGGAAATAGACTCTTGAAAAGCTTGGGTTTACCCCTTACTTAAATGCCTAAACTGGACGCACAATTACCTAATTAGTAGTCATTTAAATTATACTAAATACTGCTCACTGCATTAATCATACTGCTCATAATAGTCCGTACAGATTAGACAACAGAATGAGGAGGTATACAAATGTGAGCAGGTTTCAAATCTCTCACAGAGTGAATTTAGATATCAAGGGTAGGTTAAATGAGAGCCCCCAAACGAACAGGAAAAACAAAACCCAAACATTAAATGAGTCCAGATTTTGACTTTTGTGCCGCTATGAAAATTTTTCATCTGTGTGCTTTGTTTTCTCCATGTTATTAATTCACCAGGTCTCAGCTGAGGAGCTAAGTCAACTTTTGGAAGGATGCTTGCAGGAATTTTGTAGTGTTAGTTGAGACTTTTCCCAACTAATTTTTCTGATTATGTTTTTGCTTACAAAGAAAAATATGACAAATTCAGTTGACAAGAATACTTTAAAAAGGTGTCATTTATGACTTTCACAATTTTCACAACAATGCAACAACAGACGAGCTTTAGAATAAAGCAGAGCAAAAACATTAAGTGGAATGTGGAGATCAGTTCTCTAGATGTTTGAAGTATAAAAAGTGTATAAAACTAGATTCTAAAAAGCTAATGAATAATAATTTCGTCATTGGAAAGTAGTTTTTGTAGATTTTAGAAGGACGCTGATAAATCTTCTTGAGATATTAAGCACTGATAAAACCCAGAATAATCACTAAAAAGTTCTAGTCTAATAATTGATAAATGTTTTCCTTTCCTTTTTTGAAAAAAATGAGTGTTGCATTAAAAATCTTGTCCTGGGCATGAAAAGTACACATTTGATTTGAGAATCCAAGAACTTCGTCAATTAAAATATTTTTAACAGCCTAATCAAAATATGGCAGATATAAAAATAAAATAGAGCATCATAACAAGCCTTCAGAGTGCAAAGGTGTCTTCCAGCAGCTTGGCTCTGTCATTTGGGGTACCCTTGGCTGTCTATGTATCCTTTTGTTCAGTGAGTCCTAATTATTCAGCCTTTCCATGCCCCTTGCTAACTTTACAACAGATTTTATCTTGACTTGGTGTGATTTGAGATTTGTTTTTGTGAACTACCATTTTTAGCTCTGTAGCTCAGTAAATATATGGTTGACATTGTTAGTAATAGGCTGTGTAATGACTTATTTGGGACCTCCAGACTGATGCTTACAAAGTTTGCTTTGTCTGAATTTGCTCCATCCTACCTGGAAATTTGTTTTTATTTGGTTTCGCTGTAACAGCAACTCTTCCAATGACTGCGGTATACCCAATTTGGTTTAATTTCACTTATATTTGTTTAGTGTAGCTGCAGTTTTTATACAGAGAGAAGTACAAGCATGGGGGTGGCAAAGAGACATAACACAGGCTCCAGACCTCGGTGGTTTTAACAACTCAAATAAATGCAGACATAAGAGTTGGTTTTGGGGTTTGTTCATAAAGAGAACAAAGGAAGCCTAAACTATATATATAAAATGCACCATATGTATGAAATGGTTACAGACCACAGGAGAGAGATCAAACTGAAAAGTGGGTTTAACAAAGGCATAAAAATAGCCCTAAGTAAATTCAGGAGAGAGGAGGAAGAAACCATCATAATTAACACCATACTCCTCCATATGAAAGGGCTTAGGATATTTATGATTTGCAATACCCCAATTAGATTGAAGCCATTTACCTCAGAATACAGAGAAACAGTGAAAAAGATAGTCAAAACTCAGAAAAAAAAGGGTTAGGCACCAGGATGTGTGCATAATAACTTCAGCTGTATTCTAAAAGATTTTTTTTTTCAATAATGGCATTATTTCCTATTTTCTTACTCTGAAATAACTGAATCTGATAAAAATGAAATGAAATTAAATAAAATTAAATAAAATAAAGTTAAATAAAAATATTTGAATAGACTATTAAGATTTCAACTGAATGCACATTAAATTTTTGGCTACATATTACCTATTTGCCCATAATAAGATTTCAGTACTAAGAAGCAGCCTCTGATATCATTCTGTGCTGTCCACTCATCCATACTATGTTTTATTCAGAGACAATTTAATCTGCACAGAATAACTACTTCTTCTCACTATAGGCTAAAGCAAAATTTTTAAGTTACCTGATAATTAAACAATTGCTAGTATATCTAAAAGAAGACAAGCACAAACACATCTGGAGTCCCCAAAACCTGTGGTCCCTCTGCCTGTAATGAAATTAACCTTATTTATAGAAGATGATTGGATAAAGTGAAAAAAAAAAAAAACACAGGAGAGATGGATTAGAAAAGTAATTGATAAGGAGAAATAGGAGAAAAGGAATAAAAGGTGTGAGGGATAGGTGCTCTGTGGAGTGAGATGAAGAAGCAGTGCAGAGTCCTGTCAGTGGTTCTGATACCAAAAGAGGCTGGTATTAGTGCACTACACCCCAGCACCATGTCAAATACCACTGAAAAAGTCAGGGAAGAAGACGGCATCATTCTTCTTGCTGAATTTGCTATCTTCACATGGGGTGTCACCAAGTGCTGTATTCATGACTGTCACCTGTACCACTGTAGGAAAACTTACCATTAATTTGCATACTTACCATTGTTTTAGATAAAAGATTTACTTGTCAAAAGAAGAGCGAGTCACAACTAAAACTAGATTGGGACATTAATTCTTTTATCCCCAAGTCTGTAAGGTTTCTTACATCAGTGTTTGGGTTAAAGTGTATTCCTTGCCTCTCTCCAGAAGAATTTGAATCAAGATAACTGAACTGAAATAACTAAATGGCAAGATGACCACTTATTCCTTAGTTATATGCAGCACACTGATTCTCCAAAGGCTATAGAAAATGTGTAGATTTATTCTAATACATATATTTAAAGGATAAAATGTACCTAAATAAATTCCAGCAATTCTTGCACTTTTTAAGTGTAGCTCAATATACAGAAGAGCTCTTAGTTAACAGTGGGAGCTGAGCCCCACTGGAATTCTTTTCAATTCCACTGAAGAGACATATAGTACTTGGTAGCGATAAATAATTTCATATCTACTCGGAAGAACTTCACAACCTTTTCTAAATTAATTTTAAAAATCAATATAAAAAGCCAGCTGCAGGTGCAAATACTGGAATTGATGTGTCACCAGAAAAGAAACTTAATGAAGACAAGGTACCACTAAAAGGATTCAAGGTATTACCAGTGAATAATAAAGGCTCAGACCTGACATCATCCAGACTTACATCAGCTTTTTATCAGCTCACGTTCTGACCATGAACTTAAAAGCAACCCAGGGCCAGATGCAGTCTACCTACCACATGAAAGTGGTTTCCTGGCTCCAGCAGGACCTCCTAATGAGGCAGCCAGACTCCTCCCACAGCTTTCCCAAAAAGATCTTCTGGAGAAGTTACTTTTCTCCACCAACGTATTTCTCTACCTGCATTTCCAAAGGCTGTATCAACTAACAGAACCAAGCAACAGAAAACGTGAGTCACATCAAAATACTCTTTTAGGAATATTTTGTCAAGTATTTTTTGATCAAACAGGACCAGTGGAATGAACATAACAATTCTTTCACAGAGCAGTCCTGTAGTAATAGCACCTTAAGTACTGAAAGCAATAGAATTGAGAATTTAAGTTTTTCCTGCCCTGAGAAGCCCCAAACCCATAGCTCTGCTTTCTGAGAAAGTGTCTGAATTTACAAACTGCAGAGCCTGGGGCTGAGCAGTTAGCCTTCCTATAGAAAGGAAAGAGCTTTAGTTAACAGGAAAGTCATACAGAGAATAAGCAAAAAGAAGCTTTATGGCTTCTATATGACAAGGCCTCTTCTGTGATTCCAGATTTTTCTTTCTTCTGACCAACACTCCCAAGGGTGAATCATGCATTTTCTCCAATTAACTCTAAACACAAAATTCGTAAACAATCTTTAACTTAGAGTTCAGACTCTCATTTCCTCTCACCTCCACACCCACCTTGCTGAGTGACACAGTAAGAAATTCATGTTGGGAAGTATAAAATCAGATGGAATAGCATGATCAAGGGCAAATTAAGAGTTTCCCATTACAGGATTTTCTCCCAGGTGGCACCACTCATTGGATTTGTCCCAAATTCACAAATTTCACTGCTTAGCATGTTTTTTAAAATATTGATCATATTGGTTAAGCCCTTTTGCTTATTGACTGTAATAATAATATTTCTGATTATAAATAAAATTTATATAGACATTATGCCTTTTATTTGAATTTTAGTTTTTGTGGGGTTTAGGGTTTTTTGGTGGTTTTGGTTGTTTATTTGGACTTTTTTTTTTCAGCATTCCCTATAAATTTAAGAACTTATTTTGGCATATGTGAGTACATTTATAAAATGTATATTTTGTATAGATAAATGTTATATTAAAGGTTAGGTAACATTTATTCATTATCAGTTAAAGCAGCTGCAGTATGCAGGTGTATTTCAATGGGTAATATGCTTAGATTCCAATAATCTTCTCACAATATAAGATTTCAAACCAGCTTTTCCATACTATATAATGTACTCTATAAATTATATACAATATATATTCATCATATATCTGTTTTTTCACATAACTGGAATATGCACAGTGCATTGTATTTTTTTTATTCTTTGAACTTCTTTTGTGCTTAAAGCCATTAATTTAATTTTCATCTCTCCTAGATATGAAAATTAATTGAACATCCCAAACTTATAGCACAGTTTTGATGGAGGCTTTTGAGTCTGCTTTTTCATTTTTGAGGTGGTTTCTTGGTTACATCGAGGTAATTTAGTTCTGTTCCTATTAGAAGTGGTTATACTTCTGAACCGGCACTGTCCTATAAAGCTGCAAACAGCCCGTTTGTAACTATGACTTCATTCACAACCCTGGTTTGCCTGGTTTGAGTAAGGAGACTCTCAAACCAATGTAAGAAATAGCTGCCATAATTTTTTATACTTGCTTTGCCCCATTCAGTTGAACAGGATAAACTCCATAACACAGGCATGTTATATCCTGTGAGCTATGGGTTTCTCTCCTTCAGCTAGTGACCACAGGAAAAAAGACTGAGAAAAGCAAGACAAACCAGTATCCAAAGGGTCAAAAAAACCCAAAAGTATTTTGTGAATACGATTCCTTTAATGTGGGAAGACAAATTAATGGGAAGACTTGATCTGAACATTTTCAGTTGTGAAAACATATGAAGTTATTCCAAGGTGTTCTTCGGCTTCACTGTTTCATGATCTTGTTTTTTTTTTTTTTTTTTTTTTGGTTCTGAAATTAAATAAATGCCTTGGTTGCATTTTACATAAAATCATTCTGCTTCTCTGGAGCTGTCTTGTCTTGACAAACTTGTATTGTCTAATAGAGTACATTTTGTTATTATACTAGTTTCTGGTTATAATACTTGTGTCTACCAAATTTAATGATAAGTGCACGCCTGAAGCTTCTCAGAATGATGGGTTTGAAGTGTACTGAAGGAACAGAGCTGAAAAACCCTCCATCTTTAGAGTTAAAAACATAAACAAAGAATCCCTACTGCAAGCCTTTCAAACAATAGAAAAGACTTTAAGTGAAAAATAAAAAATATGCAAACTAATAATTAATCTAAATTACTGTTTTATATGCAGTGTGACAGTTACTCTTGGAACCCTGGTGTAATAGTCTTTAGCATTTCAAGGTAATCTTATTAGACTGTATGATAGAATTCTGTGTGCAAATAGACTAAACTCTGATAATCTAGCATGAGTTCCCCATTTCAATGAAGAAGCTTTCAACACGTGTAAGAAAATGAAAGATTTATTTTTGTAAAGGCCCTAACCGCAAAAATTATCCTGATTCCAGCTATATTCAACCCTAAATCCAATTCTTAAATTCAGTCAATGGATTGAATATTCTAGGATTATATCCTAAAAGCCAGATAAAACACTCAATGACTTTTACTTTCTCCGGTACCTTTTTGCAAACTAGTGTCTTTATCAAACTATATTTAATGCTGAGCAGCTCTTCTCATGGTGGTCTGCTAAAACAGATTGTTTCTTCTTCTAATTAGTGTTTCATTTGCATGAAGAGTATCTTTGATTAGAAGCATTTACATCTTATTTTTTACCACGGCCTTCTGTGACATTATAATCATTTTCCTAGCAGTAATTTGAGATATCACAAACATAAGATTATTAATTCAAGTAGAGACAATAAGCAGATAAGATCCTGTTTTCATTCAAGGTTGTTGGCCATATGGAATTTAAGAAAATAGGTTATATAAAATTGCACAGCATCAGCAGATACTGCAGTGAGAGCTCTGAAGACTGATACTTATCTGCAGAGCAGGTGTCACTACTTTTAGCCTCTCACACAGACACTGGTAGGTGTTTCAGCCTTGTTTTGGAAGAAGCACATCTAAGAGAGTGTATGAAGGTTGTTGATTTACTTTGTTCAACAAGAAAGGGTGACAAAGAAGCCAGTAATTGTATGAGAATAACAGCTTCTTCTGAAAAACATTTGATGAATCACTGTATAGCTTGAGAAAAGTAGAGATTATATAATTTATTTTTTTATTTTCAAATTCTAATTTGCAGGAACAAATGTACAGACACGCTCTGTAGCACTCTTTAGACAACGCTTTGTTTATGAACAATGTAAACATTCTTTCATTTCTTTTTCAAAAAACTTGTAACTTCATGCAGTGTTATCTAGCAGTGTAAATGTAAATAGGATCTTTATTTTCTAACAGGTCATCTATTCAGCCTGAATTTGTAATCATCTGTCTGTGGTAATATAAATCATTGGTTTAGCTTATAGTTTTGAACTCTTAAATATTTTTCACTGTTGGAAAATATTTTCATTGTAGTGCCTTGTAGTATTCTTGAATTTTAAGACCTTTCTGATCAAACTTTTTCATTAATTTTGTTTATCCTTGAGGTCATCTTTGTTTTCTTGAAGTTCGCAAGGAGTAGACAGTGGATTTAAAACATAAATTGTTTTATCAAAGGTCCTAAAGTATCAAATGCATAGCATTATTACCATCTATGAATCATATGATTTTTCACAAAAACTGATCCTGTAACTAATGTAATACAGACCTACATTCATTTGCACTTAGAATTATAAAATCATAGAATTGGTTAGGTTGGAAAAGACCTCTAAAATCATTGAGTCCAACCATTAACGTAGACAAGTACTCCAAGTCCACCTCTAAACCATGTCCTTAAACACCACATCTACACATCTTTAAATACCTCCAGGGGCGGTGGCTCAACCACTTCTCTGGGCGGCCTCTTCCAATGTTTTGGCATTCCTTTCAGTTGAGAATTTTTTCCTAATATCTGAATTAAACCTCCCCTGGTGCAATTTGAGGCCATTTCTTCTTGTCTTATTGCTTATTATTTTGGAGAAGAGACTGATCCCCACCTGGCTACAACCTTCTTTCAGGGAGCTGTAGAGATCTCCCCTGTGTCTTCTTTTCTCCAGACTAAACAACCCCAGCTCCATCAGCAACTCCTCATCAGACTGCTCCAGACCCTTCACCAGCTTTGTTGCCTTTCTTCAGACACACTTCAGCTCCTCAATGTCTTTCATGTAGTGAGGGGCTCAAAACTGATTTGTGTTCATATTTTAAAAAGTACTTATTCCCATCAGAATTACAGATCCATCACATCTCATAAAAATGCTACTACCCATGGTGGGCCAATCTGTAAAAGCTTTTAAGTATGGAGTATTTCCTGTTCATGGAAGCACAGGGGCACAGAATCAAAAGCTAACGATTTCCAGCAGCTTTACAAGCCCCTGTTCATGAGGTGAGTTACAGTAGCCCATATGTGCACACTTAGCTCACCCTATCTTCTGAGGTAAAATGCATTAGTTTGAAGTAATTTCATGGGGGTATAAATTTTACCTTATCTTTTGGCAAGGTTAAGATGACACATAGCCCATTGCAGTGATATAGCATCTGTCTGCTGAGTTGTTGGAAGGCTGTAACTCAGTCTGGATTGATCCTGACAAAGCTCTTAGACTATCAGCTTGACTTCAGTAAAAGGTAATTTTTATTGATCTCAGTGATTGCATAACGATAAATCATCTCTTTAAAAAGAAATACAGTTTTTATTCAAAGAGTCAGAAAGAGGAAGCTTTAACATTTGCGAGAGACTGGAGAAAATTATTACTGGCTCTAAATAACTGAAATGGGGGGCCAAAGCAGTGCAACTTCTGCAGAAGTAGGACATGCCCTGCTCCATTCCCCATCCCCTGGAGTCTCCAGTCCAGCCCAGAATGGTTGTCAGTGTCTGGCACATGGGAACAAGCAATGCACCCACGCCACCCCTGCAGCCCCAGCTGAGCCTGAGTGGCCACATGTCTGGAAGCCCCCCCTGGGTGGGGGTGGCAATAAGAGGCCAGAGCAGATAAAACTCATTGCCCTGAGACACACATGGTTGTATCTCTATTGCCCTTGGATTTTATGGCAGCTGAAACCATGCCAGGATCCAAGACGCTAGCTGTGTCTTGCTTTTACCGCTTTATTTTTCTCTCTTTCTTTTCTTTCCTATTCCTAATTATCTCTTCTTGAAATATGGGTAATTTAAGGTTGGATGAGTAGAGTTTGCTAAGCTTATTCTCAGTGAAATACTTTATTTTGATCAAATAGGGTTTTTTTAAGTTTTGCCAAATTTCTGATATTCTGAAGTTTGTCAGTAAAATTTGGTTTTTTAACCTCCTGAGAATGTTATTGCATTTCTCTCATGCACCCACCTCAGGGACCTCAAGACTCTTTTAAATAAACTTGCCAAGTGAGGACTGGGGCTCCACACCATTTTCTACTTGATTTATTGCAGCTTCCCTTTGTCAAAAAATATACGTTCTATTTCTAATTTCACTAGATTTTATAATTTCAATCTATAATTCCTTTTATACACATCTTTAGCAGGTTAAAAAAAAAAAGGCAAAAAAAAACCCCAACAAAATCACACAAAATCAAAAACTCACCAGAACTTTCTGGACATTGGGATATTCAATCATACCACTCATACATTATTTGCAGTATACAACCTCCCAGTCATACATTATTTGCAGTTTCTTTGAAGATTGCCTTGTGGTACATGTAATTTCTACAATGGCATCAGCTTCAGTGAAGGAAATAATTTCCAGAAATGTTTCTAAATTCATTCTTCAAGGCTGCATTTGGGATACACCTCTTCAGTTCTCGTCATCACTGTTGGTGGGGATAAGAGGCAAAGCTTAGCACTGTGTGGGGGTGAGCAAACGGAGTATTCCACACCCAGCTACCTTAACTCAATGCGCCGTCTCTTTGGGGCAGCAGGCAGAAGCAGAAGGGTGACCATCCTTTGCTGGCCAGGTGGAGGAGAGGGGGCTGCTGGAACCACACCGTGGTGTTGGGAGAGCCCTGCCTGCACCGACACCCCACTGCAGCAACACCTGCACCGCCCTGGCCGGCACTGCTGCGCTAGGCCTACACCGCCCTGGCCAGCACTGCTGCACTGGGCCTACACCGCCCTGGCCAGCACTGCTGCACTGGGCCTACACCGCCCTGGCCAGCACTGCTGCACTGGGCCTACACCGCCCTGGCCAGCACTGCTGCACTGGGCCTACACCGCCCTGGCCAGCACTGCTGCACTGGGCCTACACCGCCCTGGCCAGCACTGCTGCACTGGGCCTACACCGCCCTGGCCGGCACTGCTGCGCTGGGCCTACACCGCGCCTCGGCAGGGTAAATCCTGTCAAATGGAATAGCCTTCCCTGACTGTAGCAGTGTGTTTTTGGGGTTTACCCCAGACCTCTGGGTTTTTCCCCAGGTTTCTCTTGTATCAATCCTTCCCCCTGCCCAGACCTCTGCTTATCTCCAGAGCTCTGCCTGCCCATTGTCCCCTTATCTTGGGAAATTCCAGAAAGAGCGTTGTGTGACAGGACAGATTCAAAGGGTGCTCTCTCACCCTCCAAAAGGTATTGGGCTATATCTCTCTCGCAGGTGACCCTCTTCCCCTGAAACCCCTTCCTCCCCTACCTGGTTGGTGGTCTTCCTGCCCCTTCCCATCCCCTTTCCCCCCGGATAAAAACTAGGGGACTGCATGGTCAGAGAGAGTTGGCAGGGACCGGTGAGAAAGGCTGGTGAGCAGAGAGAATAAAGACTGAAACCTCTCACCAGGACCGGCTCCTTCTTCACCGCGTCTAAGAGGGACTCTTAGCTGAGGTACCTGAGGGAAGCTGACCCTTTGCTAAGGGTAACTCCATCCCTCTGCTTTCCAGAGCTCTGGACAGGGCTAACATGTCCAAGTTCCTGTAGCCCACAGCTGCTGGCTGGCAGTGGCTCCTCTGAGGACGAGCCCTCAGCTGGAGCTGCCTGACCCAGCCGAGATCTCAGGGGCACAGGCAGGCTCCGTCCGGTCTTATTGGGAAATACCAATATTTGAGCTCCCAGGCACGTGGCAATTTTGGTTTGGTATGACAGGAAGGGTACCAGGTCGTGTTTTGCCTTTGCTGGTTTTGTAGGTAAACCGCTTTTCTCTGTGCTGTTTGTGAGTTTTGCTTCAGTAAAATTGTGACTAACATTTTTAACCAGTCACAGTCTTGTTTTCTTTGGCTTCCCCCCATGTGTGGGACTTCAGAAGCCTTAACTTTTCTCCAGTGAGTTTTTAAAACCAGTACAATCATCAATACATACTTTTGAGTTGTTACTTAATACTGAAAACAAACATCAGTCTAAACACAGCTTCCCAGTTCAATAGCAAAGATAGACACCTGTGAATAGTTTTTCGAATATGTTTGTGAAATGAAAGATTTTCAAAAAATACAGGAATATGACCACACAATTTGATTTTTTTCCTGTCTTTATTTTTTCCTACTTCTGGAATTAACAGGGTCCTGTTATATTCTGCTTAAAAGCAGATTATGAATGCAGTTACTGGTGAAACTATGGAAATATGTCTTCCATTAATTTTATCATTTGCATCTGGTAAAGCCAATATAAATTTTCAGATTCCATAAAAATAAAAATAACACAGATATTAATCAATCTAGGCACACCAATTAACTTTTCATTCTGCCAGATTTTTCTTAAAATAATACAATTTTCTAGTCTACTTTTATTTTTAGTCCAGGATCTTACAATCACCAGAATAATCAGATTTTTATTCCTGACTTCCATATACAAACAAAGAAGTCAGAACATGGACTTGTAAGCAATGTTACATTGTTTGTGAATGAAGCACCATGAAATTCCTTCAGCTTGAATAAGAATCTCTTAATTTGTTTGTGAGATTACACAGACTAAAATAGGATTTTCTACAGTAAATTGAAGATGGTAAAAATGCACATAGCTCAAAAAAAAATGGTCCTAATGATAATCAAGCCATGTATGAGTTCAGAGAACTGCTTTTCTGTAATCAAAGAACAACTGTTGCTCTCTCCTGCAGCCAGCTTTTCCAGGCAGTTAAAGGTCTTGTTAATCCTCACTTAATACCCTTTGCTTGTTATGACTGTGTCTCCTCTCAGGCTGATAGCAACGGGCTGAGGATGCATTAATGCCATGTTACTTTTTTCCATTGTACAATGAATAATTGCATACAGCTCAGTAAATGTTCATCTACTTAATTAAGGTGTACTCTGGCACATATTGAAGAAAGCATGATGTGAGACATTAAATCTATGTTCCTAGAGCAAAAGAACAAGTGTACAACATGTAGATGACAAGTTTTTCTTGCTGGGCTGAGATGCAATGAAATGTAACATCAGTGTCTTCCAGAAAAAGAGTTAACTAAATATAAGTTTTTTTTTTCCATTGCTCTGGACAATGACCAGTAAAAAAATCTGTAGCATCAGAGTGCCACTTTATCAACTTGAGAGCTTTCAGAGGTCTACTGAATATTTAAAATTTAGATTATTTTATAATTTAGATATTGGATGTAGCCATGATTTGTTTTATAATAAAGTAAATTATTTAAAATAAAGTCTAGAGTTTTCAAAACAAATTGATGCTTTGGAAAACTGTCTTGCCTTCCAGTGTCAAGAGACTCACGTAAAGACAAGTGTCACTAGAGAAAGAATCTTGTAAACCACTGGGGTTTTAAAAATTTTAAGTTTTTGAGGCATTACACTGACTAAAGCAACCAAAAAATGTTAGCTCTTCCCCTTATAAAATCCTGTAATATTTTCAAGAACTGTGACAAAATACATAATTGTGTGATTAAATAATTCACCTGCACACCTAAATATTATCATCACATATATTTGCATTAAATACTAAGATAACAGACCTCTAAAAATTCTACAGAGAGATTGATGATGTACAAGTAAGGCACTATGTGCTCTGAAAGGGATGTATTTTTTCCAAAATTGGGAACTGTGGGTTGAAATTACTTGTATATAACTGGAAAGTAGTGAATTGTCTATCCCTAATGCCATTCAAATAAACTGATTTCACTGACATTCATTACATACCCTAGTTTCAGCAGAAGGCTGAGCACATACTTACGTGTCCTATTGAGTTGGACAAGATTACTCAGTACAACACAAATGCTACTTAGCAGGTGACAGAATTCACCATTTTGTAAAAGAGAGAACAACTATAATATTGGAGCATTAGCAGTCCTGTTAAATGAAAACAATTTACAGGTACTCTGAAGAGCAGGTTACAAAAGTCGTCTAAGAGATTTTACTTTGGGTCTCTCCAAAACACAAATGCCTTAGACAAAAAAAAAGCATCATTACGTGGAAATAGAATCTTTAGTTCAGTATATCTTGCACAAATATCAAGTTTTATGCTTGGAAGAAATTATTCAACAATAAATTAAAATGAAACATAAAAGATAAAATTTTCTAAACAAAAAAAAAAGCTGTCTCAAATATTTTATCATTTTCTGTGTATTTAGAGGTTCTGTAATTTTTTAGTATTTAAAAAAATTATCAGTTGAGAGGTTGTAGTAAAGCAAAATATTCCTAATATTAATGTCTGTAGGAATATGGTATTTAGTTCTTTTGCATTTTTATATGCTATATTATTTCTACAAATTAATAACCTTTCTTAAAAGTTTCAGTCATTCACATAGTCCTTATACACATATCAAATTGATTAGCCAAACTACCCAAAGATGAAGCAATAATGATGAACAGGGAACAATTAATCAATAACACGTGGAGTATGAATTAGCTCATCTGAACTGCTCAGCAGAAAGATGAAAGAAAAGACATCCAGTGAAATCAGGCTATTTAAGCAAATAATCCTCAAACACATACTACAGGAGGTTTTTGTTTTTTTGGTTTTTTTTCACATAAAAATTTATTCTGTTTTACTTAGCCAACTTTTTTTTTTAATAGAACTATTAACCTTGATAAAAATAGAATTATAGGTGTACTTGAAAGTCTTTATACTGAGACTGTATATTGATTCAACTCACAGAACAGCCTGCTAGCAAACAGACACTGCAAAGGTAGCTGGTTCCATGCTTAAATTTTTAATATCCTTAGAGCTTCTGGACCTCTAATTACAGTACTGCTGCCTGGATTTCTGTAAAAGAAGTTTCTTATTTAAAGGTTGTCCCTACAATTATACTGTGTTGCAGCAGACTTATTAGCTGTATGGATCATATCCTCATGGACTAGAAGATCTTCTTTTAATTTAAAAGTTATTGGCTAGTTTTAAAGTCCTTTAAACAAATAATAATTTATGATACTCTTTTTTATGCAGGTTGGTCTACTGATTTCATAAACTACTCTGTAAGATCTGGCTAAGCAAGGCTTCAAGAAAAAAGGAGGTATATTTCCACAGAGTCTTTAAGAGTGCTGTTGAATTAAACACGTTCCAGCAGAAAAGAAATAGATAATATAATGGTTGAAGAGATTCCTATTCAGGGAGTTCCATGGTTCTTCAGAAAGAAAAGTTAATGTTTCTCTTGATTTTTATGAAGTAGATGTCTTCTGTTACTAGAATGCATGTATGCATATACTTGTGTACAATTTAGTGTATCTGATATCAAACAATACTTGACCTACACAAATTTCAGATGCTAGATGAAAAGTAAGCAATCAGGCTATTAGTTTCACATGTTGAATGTGTGCAAGAAAATCACATTTAACTCAGTTTCATCTAAAAGACTCAAAATATTTCAGTGAAATTTGTATCATAGTCAGTAACTTTTGAAAAAAATGCAAGGTATTATGAGGTAAACTTCTTTAGTTAAGCAAAACTGAATAAAAAGCAACAATCATTTGATAAAAAGTCATATTAGTGGTTCTGTGGTTTATGTCTGATAACATTTAAGCATGTAACCTGTGCACCCCTTACAAACATTCTGTCATGCTTCAGCTGACAGTACTATGAGCCCAGAGGAGAACTTCATTAGGTATCCATCTAGAATTATTTCCAGATAAAACTTATTGATCCATCGAAAATGTACTCCTAGAAAATACACATTTGGCTGGGCTGCCCATACTCAGTATGCTAATTTATATTTCCTTTCCTCTTAACTTTGTCAATCTCTGTGTTTGTACTCTCCAGAGGAAAAAAAGAAGTCAGTTGGCAGTTTATCTGAGTCAGAAAAATAAATCAAGTGGATGTCAAAAAATTCAAAAACCATCTTCAAACTATTTTAAAGGATCTCTTTATATTCCAGATTTTTGATGAGTGATTCATATTTTAAAGTTGAGCAACAAAAATCCATCATCTTTGCAACAGGAATTCTTTGAGCTCCTAGATGAAATTTCTCATTGAAGAAAAACTTAAAGGCCTTGGAAACTTAGATGTTGCTTCTTCTTAAACACTTTCCAAAGATGAAAGCATAGGCTTTGTAGCACCTAGTTATATTTAAAAAAAAAAATCACATGAGAAATTTATCAAATCAAATCAAAGCAAGTATGTTGTCTGCCCAACAAAAATATTCTGCATCTCCTGCATTTGTACAGTCACAGGGTGCTGCTGAAGATACAGATGACATTTAACAAAAGAAATATATTATTTTAGGGTTTAAATAAAATTCTAAAAACTATAAGCATAATTGGACATAATAACATTCTTATTACCTCAGAACTGGCAATTTACGTACCAGATTTGGACCTGAAATTAATTAATTTCATGTGTATAACATGGGAAAATCCATTCTAAAAAGGAAAGGGAATGTGAAGACTGTTCTGTTCTATGCAAGGGTTTTATGTTTCCATTTTCCGCTTTTTTTGTGGTCTTTTCTATTTTCCTTCTCCAATATCATTTTCCTTTGGCTTACCTTTTGATCCTGTTAACTAATCCTGAACAGCTTTATGACATCCTTACCTCTTTATTGAACTCTAAAAGTCTTTATCAGCCTACAAACTGGTTAAGTGTTTAGTTTCCTAAAGTTTAGCAACCATTTCTTTGATTTATCTTCTCCAATTGCAGTCAGTTAAAAAAAAAAAAAAAAAAAAA
>VWZP01006612.1:476291-495614 GCA_013396995.1 Dicaeum eximium
AAAAAAGGGGAGTTTTTCTGCTCTGTTTTAAAACAAAGAACTTCTATACCATGTCAAGCAAAATTCACTCTGTATTCTGCATGACAAAGATAATTTATTTACTTAGATGAGAAAGATTATGACAAAGTAAACTACTCAAGTAATAACAATATATGATGAGAAAGGAGTTATTGCTCTGCATTTTAGATGGCATGCTATGGTATGGGGTACTGTGTATTTTTTTTTTTAAATGATGTGTCTTGCACTCTTTTTACAGTGTGCTTAAATGAAGCAGGTATGTAGCACTGTGCCTCCTGTTGANAGAGTTTGTTATTTTGTTTCTTATTAAACCTTTTTTCTGTTTCAAACATCGCCACAAGAGCCTCCTGCTCATTTTTGTAGCCATCCGGGTAGCTGGGCTATTCTGGGGATGAAGGGGTCCCTCTGAGCTCATAAGACCTGGCTCAGGGAGACACTCTTCACAGTACAAATAAATAAAAGAAATAAAATCCTTGGACATAAGTAGTAATCTATGATGAATGATCAAAAAGATCTTGCATAAATACCTTCTCTCAAGGATATATATACCTACAGCTACATACTTATGTATGTATGCACAGAAACCTTAACAGGATGACCTACACACCTGCTTGTGGAAGTAGCCCTTTTGCCATTACAGACCATAAAGTTTTGTAGGCATATTTCAATGAATTTGTGTAATTAGCTGTTAAATCTTATTAAAAAGTCCACAGTGTTATTCTGAAGGCTTCAGAATGGAATTCTGGTTCCATTCTAGCAATAACTCTGGTCTGTTTAGTAAGCGATATTTTTAGGAAAGGAGTGTGGATGATTCTTCCCTCAGGGTATAAGTGATGAAAGAGCTCTAAAATGCCTAGTTATTATAATCACTTTAGCATCAGCAGGTAGAATCCATCCTACATAGAAAAAAAAAAAGAACAAAAAGTATTAATTTGATTATGTGGCTCTCTGAGATTCTCTGGGAGAGTTTTTCAACATCATTCCATCTCCTTAGAGAAATTCACACATTTCATTAGATCATTGCTGTAACTGCAACCCATTTAAAAAGCTCAGCTATTGCAAAGGACAGACATTTTACCTTTAGCTCAGAAATATTTTACCTTTAACCCCTGTAATATTGCTTTATTTTGCGACAGTCAGGTCTCAGAACAAATATGTCTGTATTCTATTACATTGTTCCTCAGTTTAACCTTATATAGACAATGATACCTTTCCAATGACTAGTGAATAGGAACCTCTTTAGTATTTTAGATGTTGTTCCTTAAACTCTGCAAAAGCTCACACTCTCCTGGCATTCATTACCTGATATAATATTATGTTTATTTTTAATTAAAAGTCAGTGGAACCACAAACCACTCTGGCTTCTGAAAACTAGTAGATATCTCTGAATTCTCAGTCATTACTTCAGTGAAAGGAACATATCAACCAATTTTTGTTCAAGAACAGAGCAAAGAGGTATCATTAAATATATACTTAAAGAAAACTCTGTTGAACTCACTTTGCTTTCTACCAGAAAGGTATGCTCTTCTGAAACACATTTGTTTGTGCTCCATTAGCAACATTACCCACAGCTACTATTCTCACATAAGATACCATCTGAATTCTGAGCTGTGAACTTAGTCTATTGAGTAAGCTCAATCAGATTGTGTTACAGCAGATAAATTGTTCCAAAAAATATTGATTGTAGGAAAACTCCAATATTTTTAGGCAAACGCTGAAACATAAAAATCTCTATAGCTAACACCGTCATGTGAAAATTTAAGAGTGAGATAAGAATTTAAAAAATGCCTTACTGAAAACTTTGATACATGTTGTGGCTTAACCACGAATGGCAATTTATCCCCACACAGCTGCTCCCCCCATGGTGGGGTGGGGGAGATCTTTGGAAGGGTAAAAGTAAGAAAGCTCACTTTTAAACTTTCAACTAAGATAAAGACAGTTTAAGAGGTAAAGCAAAAGCCATACACAAAGGCCAAGGAAAGCAAGGAATTAATTCCCCACTTCCCATGGGCAGGCAGGTGTTCAGCCATCCCCAGGAAAGCAGAGCTCCATCGTGAGTAACAGTAACTCGGTGAGACAAATGTCACCACCCTGAATGCCCCACTCTTCCTCCTTCTTTCCTTAGCTTTATATGCTGAGTGTGATGCTGTATGTTATGGAATACCCTTTTGTTCTTTTGGGGTCAGCTGTCCTGGCTGTATCTCCTCCCATCTTCTTGTGCACCCCCAGCCTACTTGCTGGTGGGATGGAGTGGGAAGCAGAAAAGGCTTTGGTGCTGTGTAAACACTGCTCCGTGATAATGATGAGATTCCTGAATTATCAACACTGTTTCATCTGAACCTGCCCTGGAGCTCCTTTGAAACATTCCCAGGTGTCCTGTCACCGGGTACCAAAGGGAAGGGCTCAGCATCTCCCTCTCTCCTTCCTAGGGAAGCTGTAGAGAGCAACAAGGTCGCCTTTCAGCCTTGTCCCCTACAAGCTGGGCAAACCCAATGTCCTCAGTCACTTCCCAGAAGACACACCTTCTGGCCCCTCCACAAGTTTAGTAACCCTCATTTGGATGTGTTCAAGTACCTTAACATCCTTTTTTATTGTGTCTGAGTTTGCACTCGCTATAGTATGGGAATGCAATTGGTACAGCTACAACTGTTTCAGGATGCACTATATCAGAATTCATTTGCCTTGCAGAATTCATGGCCCTCTGCAGAGAGCAAAGCATGGTCTTAAAATACACTGGCTAGGACTTCATTTTCAAAGCATATGTTTTAGCTCATGAATTCCAAGTTGTTTGAAATCCTTGCTGCTTAAAGATGGTCTTTTTTCTCAAAGCCCTCTGGATAGTGGCCACTCATGTCAAGGGAATTCATCTCTAGCCTCACTGTATCTGCTGGCATACCAGATCTGTGTTCACACACGTGCAAGGGCCCATCTTGTCACACACAGCTTGCATCAAAATGTTGAGATTCTTTAACTGAATAGACATAGTTCAATTGCTTTCTCCACTTATTGAACCTGTTTTGAAAATGTATTACCATGTATATGCTAGAAGATTGTTTTATTTACTTTTATTAACTGCAAGAAAAAGAAACAAAAAAAAATCCTTTTTATCTGAAAAACATCAGTTAATTTCATTACACCGAGATTCTCAAGTGGTTCCAGGTGGGCGTATAACAAACAAAATCTTCTGTCCTTTTTTGATGATACCTTAAAGGTGTGTAGGGAGTCTTACAGAGAAGCAGATGTCTTTCAGTGTCAGGTGGCCATCTTGCCAGCCACCTCCTCATCCTCATCAGAATTATCACTGAGAATGTTACTATTCACTAAATGCCTTCATAATTTCTTTAAAATTTACCAACCTTTATGCACACTTCCAGAGAATAAAGAACATTCTCACTAATTGCATCACACTGACCACCACTGTTCCATCTGTTGTAGATTTTTCAGTGTTTGGGCTGATTTGGCACTTTTCCCAATTAAACTTCCAAATGGAAGCTTACTAATGTCAGCAGTGGTTATTTTCTTTCTTCGGGGGAAACACTCATTTTTAAAGTGACTAGACTGATGTCAGCAGTGGCATGTTCAGAGTCCATGCACACAGTGGGTGCTCCCCCAGCCAGTGGAGGGCTGGATCTGTGGGTTATGGCCACAAGGAACCGGACTCTGGCAGGCTACTGATGGGTGTCGGTATCCTTAACACATCTCAGGCTCCACCCTTCATGATGTGATGTTATCAGATGTAGGTAACAGTAAAGTTCTTGCTCAGGTCTTCTCAATTTAGATTGCAGAAAACTATAGTTGAAAAATATGTTTCTTTGTCTACTTCATAACCTGGATTTCATGGCATCCATGAGACAAAAAGAAAGCTGTATCTCTGCCTTTTGTAGTGGAAGCAAGCTCTGCACTTCCTTTGGCTCCGTTTCCCAGGTGTTCTTACTCATGCAAAACAGCCTGTGCTTGGATGGGCTCCAGGCTTGCTGCACCGTCAGGAGCTGCCACTTTTCAGCTCTCTCTGCATGCAGTACAAGCACGGGGCAGGCATGACAGCGCTCCTCATGGATCACTGGCCGAGATGCACAGCGGAGCAAGTTTTTGAAGGCAAAAAGTAGGCTTGTCACCAGTATGTGTCACACTTTCAAAAACACCCCAGAGAACCACACATCTCCTGTCTCACTGCGGTCAGTCCTGGTCATCATTCTTCAAGTTTCCACTTTTTGGGAAGCGGGACCAATTGGTCTTGTCTTGCTGCTGCTGCGTTTTGTTGCTCGGGGACTTGCCTTTGTCAGACTGCAGGAGATATTTTTTCCAAACTAAACTGAAGAATGAATCAGCCTGCTCTTGGCTACATCACCTTGTGTTAATGCTAATGAGCATCGGCTCTGAAACAGATTTAGAAAAATAAGATAAAATAAAGTAGAAGTTTCTACTTGTAATCTTTGTGATATGTGTCCTTGAAAGTGTTTTTGGAGCTGAAAAAACCCAGGCATTTCAGACAATTAATAGTCTCTTCATCATTTGACTCATGGTGAGCTTAGGGAATAGGATGGGATAACAGAACAGAATAGAATAGGTTATGCTATATAATGCCTATGGTAATACATCACAATCTAGGACCTAGGTATGAGGGGTCCACCCAGGAGCAAAGGAATTTGCAGTGCAGATCCCACCCAGGAGACAAGATCAGAGAAGGGCACACATACAACATACTCCCAGCAGGGACTGAAACATTCCTGTATTGTCAATACTGGTTTTAGCATGAATCCAAAACACAGCCTCACACAAGCTACCATGAAGAAAATTAACTCTATCCCATACAAAAACAGCACAATAAGGAATGATTGCTGGTTTATAACATCCCTTTTAAAATACATCTTAATGCTATTTTCACATTGAACTGAAAGCGTTCAGAATACTTTTTCTAATTAATTGCATTTCTACTAGCATTAGCAATATTTATACAAAGAACACTATATGAGCACAAATTGTATTTGTACTTGCATTTCCTTCATCAATTTTTCAGTGTTTCGTCAAGCCATAATAAATCATGCTGAAATTCTGTTTTCTGTGACAGTCTCTGAGGACAAAACTAGTGAGAAACACACCTATCATTAAGCCAGAGGCAGCAAGTGAAACACACTTTTGACCATTTTATTAGATTTCTTGTTCTGTCTTTGTATAGTTGTGGAAGGAAAAATGCACATTCACTGTCCCCTGTGGAGCTCAATATAAAGAAAAAGATTCAGCAACACTTGCTCTTTTTTCGGCACATACTGTCTTTGTACTAGATAGATGTGTTAGACAGGAGATTTAAAAAAAAAATCACACTCCACACCACAGTGAAACAAAACTTTCATAATTCAAAAATGTCTAGGGCAACAAGAAATTACAGTATGACATGAACTTTATGGCATCCAGTATTCCAGAGCTTAAGAAGTTGGGATGTACAAAGGTACAGAAGCCAACACAGCATGAAATCAAGTTTCATAAACTTTGGTAGGCTTGGTGCCATGACCTGGGGAGCCTGTTCCAGTGCCCAACCACTCTCTGGGTGACAAACTTTTTTTCTAATATCCAACCAATCTCCCCAGACACAGCATCATGCCATTTCCTTAGGTACTATCACTGCCCACCAGAAAGAAGAGATTGATGCTTGCTCCTTTTCTTCACATGATTGGTGATAGCCCACCCCTCTAATTTGTTGAGGTCTCTGCCTTTGAGGGAGTCAACAGCTCCTCGTAATTTTGTATCATGGGCAGACTTACTTATGACAGAGTATGATTTATTTTGATAGTCCTTTAAAATGTTTACTTCAAAATACATTTTCCAATTTTTTTTTTTGTTTAGAAACAGATTAAATATATTATGAAAAAGACCAGCTAGTTAGGATCCACCTTCTTTGACTCTGCTGGGAGCATATTGATTTATGCTACTTATCTATATCTTAACTAAATTAGTATGATACCATCCTAAATTAAGAATGTACATTTCTTTGTATGCTTTGAAACCTTGCTCTAAGTAGCAACTACCAGTTGAATATGGAGCACCGAGGTTTTTATAATCTCAATATGTGAATGCTACAGGACAAACACATGTTCCTATGTCAAAAGAAACCTTATGAGTATCAACTCATATTGAAAAGTCTTACAATTATGAGAGAAAATTAAAAACCTGGGAGTACCAGCACTTTTATTAATTACTGAAAAATAACATTGTATAGAATAGTAACAGAATCCTTTATATAGAAGATATTAGTTATGCAACACATAGTGTAGAAATACTGTGATATCAAAGAAGGTTTGAGCACAACTGACCAGTCCATTTTTAATTTTCTGTATATATTTTGCCTGGTTGATTTCTTTCTGTCAATTTCTCAAAAAAAAAAATATTCCTTTCATTTTCAGCTATGGTACATTGAGCTATGGTACACAAAACTGTGTGAAAATTTCAACTCTGTTTTAAGGCCTTTGAACATCATAACTTACTTCAGAAAAGTTGGCTGAAATCTGAGTCTGTGCCTATAATACATCTGAGTACTCATGCCATGGAAATAATTGTTTCTGTGGCTTTTATTTCTTAGATATATGCTCAGGTAAATTATTCCATAGTAGCCACCTCCTATTAAAATCTACACTTAGGGATTGCAAGTACTGGATAATTTGATTTTTTATTACATATAAATGTTTTTTTTTATTTGGCTGTTTTAGGAACAAAACAGCCCTAATGAGCATTAGTCTCACACTTGAGGAAAAAAGGTGTGTAACTCTAAGGTTTACAATGCTGGTTTCAGGCTTTTAAAGCAGAAAACTTTTTAAGTCCCTTTTCTTTTTTTCCCTCTTTTTCTTTAAACCATTTGAAGATAATTTAGTGTTGATGAAAAGATGCATTGTGATAGTAATGGAAAGTGGGTTTCTTCTATGCTTAGAGCAAGTATACAAAGACACTAAAAATAAAGTAAAATTTAAGGCAATTAATTTATCCAATGAACTCATTTCATATGTCAGCATTTAATGATCTAAATGATGCTCATTTAACGTTTCCCCTTTCTTCTTACTTTTTTTTCCAAGTATGAAAGTAAAAAGATCCGTTGATAATTAGACTCCACAGGTTCTAGCATTCATGCATCTAACAATATCTACTTCAAATCCACTGAGGGCTTTATGATCCCTTTCAATTTGATATTACCTTTCAATTTCCTGCTAAACCAACCATCAGAATTGCTAGATTCACACCAGTAGAACCTTCAGAAGCTTATTGCTGATAATGTTTGCAACCAATCCAAAACCAATTGAAAATGTATGTCTTTGGTTCTTCTTTCCCCCGCTAATCCAGGACAGAAAATTCAGCATTTTTCTTGCTGTGGTCTTCCTACTTTTTACTGAGCATCACATTCAGACACAAAAGGCATTCCATGGATTTATTAAAGGGCTAAAAGCTCTTCCAGTTCCAGACTGAAAGGCAAGAAATCATTGTGGAAAGATACAACAGCATGAAATTATCATTCTTCAACTTACAAAGTGATACAGAGCATTCCATGATTACTATCTGTTGACCTGAAGTTGAAACAGAGAGCAGATATACCCTACACTGCATCCCTAATATAACCTCTTCAATGCCATCTCCATAATGATAGCAAAGTTAATTAATTCCTTGCTCAAAGGCAAAAAGGGATCAAGAGAGGAAATAATTAACAAACCAAAACACTCCACCAGAATGAAATCTCACCTTCAGTCTTTTCTAGAAAAATATATATACTAGGAGAAGACTATGTACTCTTTGGTGAGGACTGTAACAAATTTATTTTTCTGCTATTCAGATCCCTTATTTTCCTCACGTGAATTTATCAAATTCTTTTCTTACCTTGTTTGTTGGTGTCCTCTCATTCTCTATCCTATGTATCAGTGCTGCACACCACAGGAGTGGCAGCAAATGGAGAAGGGGATGTAGGTCACAACGTCCACAGATAAATATCCAGCAACTAGAGAGACCTGACTGTGTTTATCTTTCCCCAGGGAATTTAATCCTGAACATGTGTGTGTGTGTGTCTGTGTGTGTGTGATTTCTTAGCAAATGTTTGAGTCCTTTGTGTGTATGAGTGTGTGAGCATGTGCTGACACGTGGACTCTCTGGTACACAGGCTCAGCCTCACTCGCTGCCAGACCTGCAGACAGGAACAGCAGCAGCAGCCATGGAGAGACCCCTGGGTTCCTAGGCTGCATCTGAGAGGGCTTCAGCAACTGCAAAGAAGAAACCCTGGCCCTGGAAACCACAGATTTTAAAAACTCATAACTTGCTAAACATTTTCACTTTTACTACCTTTGAATTAGATATGCTAGTTTTGATTTGATTTGCTTTGAACAGCTTTTACACAGATCCATTAAAAATACAAAACAACATTATTTTCATCTGTTTGAGTCATATCTTTTTTCACAGGAACACAGCATCTGATGTTGAAGATCAGAGGTCCATTTAATCTAATTTTCAAACACTGTGCAGTGAGATGCTATGAAAGCTGTCATGTTCAATGGTTCTGTTAACAAACCCCTGATTTTAGAAATTATTAAATTATGGATCTAGGGTTCTCTGAAGACTGGTAAGAATAGAAAATTCAGCACTAAGCATGGGATAAGAAGAGTGTCCTTCTGAGTAAGCAAGTATCCACAAGCTGAACAGCTGCTGCTTCAGTGAATGTTAACTAGCAAAAAAAGAATTTCCGGGTCCTTAGTGACAGTATGGAGAAGAAGTGACAGCAGCAAAGAGGAGTCTGGGAGAGAAAGCAAGAGAGGGTACAAACTGAGACCTGGGGGATCCAGAGACCTGCAGAAGATGAGTTGGCTGAAAGACAAAACACGGTGCTCCTTCTCCAATGGTCAGTGCTTCGGTGTTCAACTTTTGGGTCATTGCAATTGCACAAGTGTGTCTATATATGTATGTGCACATTTACAACATATGTATGTGTATCTAGTTTTTAGTTAATTAAGAGAATGCTATATAGGGTTTAGAAGACTAACAAATCAGGCCAGTTTTAAGCTTTAAACCTAAACATTACAAAATTTATTAATTAACAACATATTTTAAGCTAATAATTACTTTTTCCATATTGCCAATCACTGCAACGTATACAAAACTGTCAGTCAGTAACATTAATATGCTACTCATTAATGTATATGTTAATTAATATTTATTATGAGTATACAACACCAAGGATTTCAGGGTTACACTGTTGGCTATGGTCCTTATTGGTTCTCAGTTGCTGAGATTAACACCAAGAGACTTTGATGAAAGAATTTATAACTGAAGGGCATTAATTTTATTTCTTCTTTATATTTTCACTATGTCTAGTGTTTCTAGGCTATTAGGTTCTCCCAAGGGGAAGCAGGCTCTCAACTGCTTCTAAAACTGTTTATATTGGAGTTTTTTTCTCATTTTGTAAATCATGCTTCTTGAGTATTCCCCAAATCATCCTGTATGCAATAACACACATCTTTGTCCCTTTGATGATCACAGTCCTCACATACTTTGTGAAATGGTTATGAACAGTTCTGCCATCACAGCACTAACCAATACATAATATTAATGCCTTATTTTAGGACCCTTATGCTTGAGTTCAAGGCAAGTTAATACAGATTACAGCACTTACAGTTTCTCATTGACATAGGCCTCTGCTTTGGCTATAAGATATCTGGCACCAAGATAAGTTATTTAACCCTAAGCTCAAAGTCTTTGCTCCAGGCAAAATGCACAGAGACCTGGGCATTCAATAATAAGATGCACAACAGCCAGTCCTCTGACCAGAGAGTTTCCAGAATTAGCAATTATAGAATGATGAAAAATGCATCAAGAGTTTACACACCTGATTCTCATCCAAGGGGAGATTATTTTAATATGAGGATTATCAGGCTAGAATTCTCTCATGGACCTTGGTTCCTAAACAATTTCTTTAAGAAACATAGATGAGTCATTTATTCTAAAGGATGCCTGGAAGGAATTCTGCTTAGCAAAAATCTCAGGAGTAGGCAGCTTGCCAGGATTTGGGAGTCAAACTGGATGCTCAGCATAGGAGACAGACTACCTAGAAAGTACGGACACTGATCAAAGGAGAAAAACATGCTTTGTCCCCTTGAGAAAGGCTCATGAATAAGTATTAGATGATTAATTCACTCAAGAGTATAGAAACATGTGTCTAGTCCTAGTAAGTATGACATAAAAACCTTACTAAATAGTCATTACAGAAAGTGAAATTTAGTAAGTTCCAACTTTTTTTGCTGTATTCAGAAATATTTTCTCATCTCTTATATTTTTTCCATTCTGTATTCACTCTATTTCCCCTAAATTCTATATGTAATGTTGTGGGCCTCACGTGAGTCAGTGACACTTCCCAGTTTGGTATCATCAGCAAACTTACTAAGAGTGTATTCAACTCCTGCACCCAGATCATTGATAAAAATATTGAACAGAACTGGCCCTAGGTTTGAAGCCTGAGGGACACTTGGTACAGCAAGATGTAGCCCCACTCACTGCAACCTGTTCAGCCAGTTCTTCATTCAGTCACCATTGAACTTGCTCAATGGTGAGCAGGTGGACAGGTGGACATCCTACAGGTGGACAAGTTTTTGAGAAAGATGTTGTGAGAGACAGTATCAAAAAGCTTCACTGAAATCCAGAAAAACTACTTCCACTGCTTTCCCTTAATCGACCATGTGGGTGACCTTAATCAGAAAGATACTAAATAAGGTAGGAAAACCTTTGTAAACCCAAGTTTACTGTGCCTGATGGTTGCAGTGTTCTTTAAATTACTTTCAATACCACCCGGTATAATCTTCATAGTATTTCCAGGACCTGAGGTTAGGCTCATGTGTCTGCAGTTCCCTGGGTCTTCCCTCACACTCTTTTTGTAGACTGGAGTAACACTGGACAGCTTTCAGTCAGCTGGGACCTCGCTAAACTTCCAAGACTTTTGGTAGATAGTCAAGAGGGGTCCTTCCATAACATTCACTCCTTCAGTACTCCAGGTCAAATCCCATCAGGCTCATGCACTTATGGACATTCAACTGATACCACTGCTCCCTTAAAACTTCAGTGTCCACCAGTGGAAAGTCACTGTTTCAATAGCTGTAGTCCTCCAACTCAGAGGACCAAGTAGCCCAAGGGCTTACCAGTATCATTAAAGACTGAGGCAAAAAGCCCCCAGCATTGAATGCCTCCACCTTTTCTTCATCCTTATTTGTCAGCTGACAATCAAGTATCAGTCAAACATTTTCCCTATACCTCTCTTGCTATTAGTATATGTCAAAATGTCTTTTGGTTTTGGACATAACACTGGCCAGTTTCAACTGTAACTGAGCTTTGTCCTTTTTTCTCCCTGAGTCTGTGAACTACATCTCTGTAATCTCCCTGTGAAACCTAACCTTGATTATAGAGATCATACAATTTCTTTCTCCTCTTGATCCCCAAGAAGAGTTTTCTGTTCAGGCAAGTTGGTCTTCTATACCACCTGCTTGCTTTATGATACTATCTATTAATGATACTGGAAAATGATAAAGTTCCTATGGTATGTTTTATAGTGTGCTATTTATTTTCCGTCCGATTCTAGGCATACTTCAACATTTTAATGTGATATAACCAAATTAATTGAGTAGTCTTTCAAATATTCAACATTATTTCCAACATATTTTCTTAAAATAACACTGAAATATTTACAGTTAAATTTACCTTTCTCCATTTAATGATTGTAGAACTACTAAAGATTATTTTACAGTCACCTGAGTTAATAGTCAATTTTTCAACATATTCAATATCTAAGGATCTCATTATTTTCTTTACTTGTAGCCATTCAATGTTTCTAGTGCAAATCTTTTTTTTCTCATTTAGTATAAAATATTTCTATACCATTTATTGGATCTCTAAAACACTTCTGCCAGAGGATATTGGGATTTCAGACAAAAAACTACTTGCTTATAAATGAAACAATTTTCTTAAAAATATGAATAAACTGAGATGCCTATAGTCATACATTCAGCAAGACAATACACTACAGTCATATTTTTCTTTGTTTCTATAATAATGAAAAACACGTATACAGATAGACAATATGCCTGAAATAAAAAATGTAACTGATTACTCTTACAGAACTGTAGCCAACACTTTAGTGGGAAACTGGAAATCCTAATGCAGTAAAAATACATCAGTATAGAAAATAAAAAATTAGTGCCTCTATATACTAATGCTATACTTTATTGAAGCACTTTATTATTAATAACTGAATTTGGAGGACTTAACAGTTCATTCATGAGAATGGGTAATATAATGCATTCTATATTTTTATGTAAAAAGAAGTAATTACAGAATAGTTATAGAATCAAAACTAGCGCACATATCATGTCAACAAATTTTGCTACTAATGAAACCAGTAGGTAAGAAGCAGCATACTCAAGTGCATCAAACTGCATAAACCATAGATGTATAGGACTGAAAAGCACAGCCCACCACCTGAAACACAGACTAGGGCACCAACTAGCAAACTGTCAACACGTTCCCTCTATCTTCTTCTCTCTCCATTCTTACACATTTGCTCCTACCCAAACCAGCTTGATTCCCTCATCTGCCCCCTCTGGTTCCTCCCCTAAGTGCTCCATGGTAAGCCTCCCACCATCCCAGCATGCCCTTTCCCTGTATCCCATAACAAGCCCTGTCCCCGGGGCAGGGACCCCTCAGCCTGTGTGCTGTCCCAGAGGATGGTCCCCAAGGACTTGTGGTGCTTTATCTCACATGGGGCTGATGCTCTCCCAGGACAGCCCACGGGAGATCAGGGCAAGGGCTCGTGTCTTCATGCTCCTCTGTGTGGGGGAAAGCGAGCTTTTCATCACATCCCTTAACACAGGTCAGCTCAGATGTGCATTTCAAGCTGCACAAAAAATTACAGCATCACCACATCAACACTCATTACTTTGAGCTTGTCGTTCTCCAAGTGACACGGCGCCCATATAGAGAACAAAGCAAGAGACAGAGCTGGTTGTGAAATGCTATTTAAAATCAGCACTGATATACTCTTTGCTGTAATGCTGCATTCAGTTTAAAAGGGGAAAGGATTCAAACATTATAAATCATTTTAGAATGGAGTACAGAGAGAAATAGATAGCAAAAGGGTCTGGCTATGTTCATGCATACCAAGTATCGAGCTGAAACAAAATAGCTTGATGCTAGTCCAATATTCTTTCCCACACACTTTCTTTGACCCTCCCTCAGCTTCTGATTAATGTCTAACATTAAATAATATGAAGAAAAGTCTGAAATATTTTACTAGGCTGCCTTGAACGCTGCGACAAATTAATAATGCAGTCATGAATTGAAATTAAATCTTAGCTGTTTATCAGATATCCTTCAGTTCCAGTTTTGCCTGTCTTTTCTTCAAGATTAGTAATTACAAACACTTGCTACCAAAATTTCCTAAGATATCTGTAACTTTATAATCTCAGCATATGGCATCTAAAAGCCATCAGTATATGTTAGCTGTGTGCCCAGAAATACGTCTCTGAAGCAGGTTATCAATTGTCTGCAGTGTCAAGAGTCTTTATATTTTTAAGTGTTTATTAAAGAATATATGGCCAGTAGAATGCCCGTCTTCTTTCTAGCTACAAATTACTTAGATGTAATTTTTAATCTGAAATTAGAGTCAGAGTTACCAATATTTTATGGGCTTAGTTAATCTACAGCTCCATGCACAGAATTCTGGTTCAAGCCAAGGAGAATCCTTCATGAAGAATAACAGAGAAACAGAGGCCTACTAGATTTGTTCTAGATTTGTTTCTCTTCTCTGGCATATGCCAGAATATTTATATCCATAACTTCTGCAAGTATAATCAAAATTAATGAATAATTTTATAACTATAGTGCTTATCTTCCCTGAAACTTCGAGAACCATGCAAAAACATTGAAAATGTTACAAAAGACAATACAGAAAAAAAGCACTCACAGAAATAATTAAAGCAAAACCAGGGATGCAAGAAAACTTTTTTGTATTAACAATTCTTTTCACCCCACCAGCTAACAAATAGAAGTTTACACAGAAAATCTACACTCACCAGTGGAATGCATTTCAGATTTGATCAATGAAAAATGATTGTACATATACTGCATTTATTACCAAATTACAGTAAATAACTGACATGTTTAGCATACCTTAACTATATCTCAATCCAATGCAAACAAAAAAGTGGAATTTGGAAGGACAGTTTAACATCCTCCCATGAGCTTGCCAACTTTATTACTTACACAATCCACTAAACAAACAAAATTTTTTTCTTCCTGTTTCAGCACCTCACTACCCTTTCCTGATTTCTTTTCCTCTACATACTGCAGTAGTACTATTATGAGAGAAGGATAATATTTGATGCAATTCTGGATATTTCCCTTTTGCTTATTACATTAGTGACAAAGCATAGCAAATTCCTAGCACACTTTTTTCCCTGCAATATTTACTTTTTCTTCTGTTTTGTTCTACTGAGACTGTATGCAGTAATTTCCTATTATGGAAATTCCCTTTTTTATGTCTATGGTACACAGAACTCAAGGTGATAATCTGTCTTGTAGTATATACTAAATCATTTTATTTGGTGCAATGATGATATTAAATGTATTTTCTAAACTTTCACCATTCAAGTGTCCCTTGGAAAGCTTCCACTGCACAATGCTGCACTGTACTACATTCATGTGGGAACTATCACGTCGTTGTTACACTCCGTTTCCTTTGTGTCTCCACAAAAGCAGTGCATTGGGCAGAATAAAACTGGCATTTTTGGTCACAGACTGAAAGTCCTAAATTACTGGAGCTAAGGGGTAATACAGCTAGCATTTGAATAAGTATCTGAACAGAAACCACTCCATTAGTAAAGACAGGGGGATCAAGATATAAATTCTGCCAAAGCTAATGGCACTGCACATACTATGTAAAAAGTCATTCTGCCTGTGTAAAGAACTCAGAACACTTCTGCTTTTTACATACCCTATAGGATTCCCAAATCATCAAAATCTGCTGACAAGAGATGGCAGAACATTACAGTAATGACAGCTTTTGCTGAGAATGCCACTTGTCTAAATCTCAGACAAACGACTACATACCAACAATACAATAAATTTAGTCACTAATATAAGAAAAATCTTGTAGCAGTAGAACAAAAGTAATTCCTTGTATTCCACTTGAGAGCTAAGTGTTACATGGTACAACATCTAAATCAGGAAATGTTAAAAGAGAATTGCATTCTCTCTCTTGTCTCCAAAGAGATTTCACATGTGGCCTCTAGCAGAATACAAGGAACATTTAACAGGGAGTAACAAAATCACAGCTGATTCTGATACTGAAACATATGAACCCCATCTCCCTGTGCATAGTGCATCTGAAATATATACTCTTTATTTTTTAAGTCAGGACTGTAGTGGGTACTCTTGAACATTGCTGCTCTTTAGACACTTTGTGTTAGAGGCAGCTTAGAACCTTACTTGTGAAAGCTTAAGTAGTCAAGAAGAGTTCAGCAATATGGCACTTTCCCCTCCATCTGTCTCCATCAGCATATTGCTTTAATGCATCTTTTCATTGTTTGGGTTTTGTTATACTTAATCTTCACACTATGACTGTATCCTGTACTGTGAATATGAAGCAGTAACAGCAGCACATGGTAGTAGCCCAGTATTTGTGGAATGATCTCCACACACTCTTTTCTATCAAAAATTCCTTATCTGTTTCATGCAGTAAAATTATTCTAGTCTGAGTGAAGTGGGGGTGGCACAATGGTGTCCTCCTCTTTGTGACTTCCCCTAAAGGACTCTGACACATGTTCAAAAGCCTAAGTGAGGAAATGGAAGTTTACAGCATATTTGTAATACTCTCCTACTGTTTTCAAGAGTGTTAGGTCTCACTGATAAACATACAGTCTGGGTTCTGGGTCAGAGTTCAGACCAACAATCATACCAGCCTTTATAACCACACAGACTAAGTTATGGGAATACAGAATATTCTGCATTCAGTCAGGATTTTCAAAAGAATTATATGATATGAGTGAATGAGTTTTGTATACCAAGTCAAATACTCATTTTTAAATATTGCTGCCTATATGCTTTACACATGCCTACATATGCTGCCTGTGCTTGCAAGCATTGTGCACCGTATTATTCACAGCATTATTTGTCACAGAAGACCCCACTGCATTTTTTAAAGCAAAGCAATCAGTCTATCCACAGTTAGAGTGAAGTTACCTGGAAGCAAAATGTAGGAGCTATTTAATGAAATACAGCTACCTTACACAAAAGTATATGACAGTGAATGAAGAATAACAAATGGAGCTGAAAATGTAGGAGGAATATGTAATGTAATTATCAAACTTAAATTTTATCTGCCTTGGCAAAGTGAGCAGGGAACTGTGAACGGGGAAAATGTGAATACCAATAGTAACACGTTATTCCGTAGAACTATTTTGGTGTATTTACTTCTTGGAGATTCAGAGGCAGGAGTGCCTGCTTACAGATAGTGTAACTAAGGCATCACTGCCTGTCAGGTCTGTGATACAAGTTTTCCACTAGCAGTGCTGATATGCATGTGCATGACAGGTCAGACAGTTAAGTATCTGCCCATTTCTGATTTCAGCACATTTTAAAATTCTTGGGAGTATTTAATCATAGTGATTGACTTAATGGTCCTTGCCAAGTCACTTTCATCCTTGACTGATACCCAAATGATCAATAAGCTTGACCATGCCAAAAGTGAGAGAGAAGAGAAAAAAAAGGAGGGCGAGAAAGAGGAAGAAAAAATAAAACACAAAGGGAGGAAGAAGCAAAAAAGCACAAGAAGGAAAGAGAGATAGAAGGAAAAGAAAGAAAGAAGGAGAGAGAGAAGGGAGAGATGAGATAGAAGGGAAAGAGAGAGAGATACAAGGGAAAAAGAGGTAGATAGAAGGGAAAGAGGGAAAGAAAGGAAGGAAAGAGGGAAGGAAAATGGAGGGGAGAAAGGAGAGAAGGAGGAGAGAGAGAGAGAGAGGGAAGGAAGACTAAGACAGAGGAGGAGGAGGACATATTATGAATATGAAACATACAGCATAATCTACAACTTGAACCCAGAATCACACAAAAGGTTATGGGAAACTAGTACTGAACAACAAATCAATCACAAGAAAAATGCAACATCACAGTGTTGGAGGGTCAGGGTGGGGGGAGAACTATAAAGAAATTCCAGTCCATCTCCAGCATTAATACTAACAAATGTGCCTAACATTTGCCTTAGTAGTTGAAGCGCTATTTTTAAAATGCATCTAAATTACTTAAAAACTTGTGGGTCATTGAAAATTAATAGGAATTTCACCACAAAAAAATCTTTGGTCCCTTTTTTAACTGTAAGCAATTCTTTGTTCACGTTGAACATCTAACTGATGAAGCAAAAATTCCTTTTCAAAAGTAATACAGATAACTGGCAGCATAAATCTTGCTGGATGGTAAACAGATGTGACTTCTAATGACATTAAATAAGACCTCTAAATAAGTTAGGTTTTGTAGTACTGAGCAATGCCATTCATGAATTAAAAATAAGAAGTCTATATCTTCAGTATCTATTTCTTATCTTCTACAACTGATAAAGTTGATTTACCCCAAGGGATTTTGAATTTCAGAACCAGAAAGTGTTCTTGGGGGAATAAACGCAGAATTTTATTCCAAGGACACACACCCCAAAATATGAATACTCGAGGTATGGCCATGCATGCTGTTCTAAAAGCACAGGTCTCCAGTTTTGAATTTCTCATGAGAAAATGGATTCCAGTTACATGCATAAATGTAAATACACGTATATAGTAAAGTGAGAGATTCCATAATTAATAAATACAGTTGACAGGTTTAGAACAGACTGATTTTCACCTACTCCACTTTAGTAAAACAAGGACCACTTGTTTCAAAAATTCTTAAAGTTTTAAATGAAATTTTGTCATAACACTGATCCTACCCTTAACACCAACACAAGGCTCACATCACTTGTGCGATCACATTCTTGTGTCACTGCAGAGGAAGCAAACAAGCCTACCAAGTTTCACTTACAGCAGTCACACTTCAAGACCTATGTGTCTGCAAGAGTAGGCTGTGGATGGTACACAAGGATGTGAAACATATACCTTTACTTCTCCCCAGTAAACAAACATGTATGGCTCCAATGGGGCTGGTTAGTGTCAGCAGCTGAAGGTATTCCCTCCTCATGCATTAGAGCTATAGAGGCGAGTTCAGCCAGCCATATGCTGAGCCACACTCTGAAACGCTGCTGGTCTCACTGAAAGAGGTTTGGTTTAAGTACAGGAGGAAGAAAGGCGCATACTGCTCACCCTGACATCCACATGGGAGCAGAACTCATGCCATGCAAACGTCCTCTTTTACACTGTACTTTAGAAGTAAAGGGTGAATCGTTACCCTTCCAGATTTCTTTAATACTATTATCTATGGTGTTGTGGTACTATTTCATATATTGTGTATATATAAAAATATGTGGTCACACAAATTCACACATGCACCTACACCTATTTAGAAACATCCTCACTTCACATTCAAAGTTCCTTACTAGGATAAGTCTTTCCACAAATGCACTCTATGCATATAAGACACACCCCAGAGAGTTCAGCACAGGGAACTGCAAAATCTTCTGTGGACACACCTGCAAAGATCCTGCTTTGTTACTTGCTGCCAAAATTTCCCAGCTCACACACCCATGTCCATCTCCATCAGCACTTCAGATTATGCATTTACACAGCTCATGCATGTAGCACATGCACATGTGCACACATGTGCCATTAGCACATCCCTGCAAAAACCTTTACACACAAACCTGTACGGATTGACAGCTGTGTGAACAAACCCGTGTGCACATACGTGCGAGACAAAAGCACGTCAGAGGCACACATGCTGACGTGTAAGAACACTTTCACACAAACACACGTGCACAAAGCACACACATACACAGAGCCGCCGGAAAGAATCCATGCACGCACAAACAGAAGTGCGCACACATGCACAAAACACGTGTGCGCACAAACCCGCACTGAACCACACGACCACTTGCACACACATGGACACGCGGGCACACGCACAACCACATAGCACGCGTGTGCACGCGTGCACTCACATCCAACACGGCACCACACAGACACTAACACCTGCAAGCGCAAACATCCCCAGGCACACGCGCACCCAAACACACCTTCCGCCCCCCGAGAAACCTCCCACGCACGCACTGCGGGGCGCGCACACGCGCGCAGCCCTTACGCGCAGAACAGCACCCCCACCACCCCC
>VWZP01006612.1:496023-596863 GCA_013396995.1 Dicaeum eximium
CCGAGCCGTTCTCCCAGGCAGAACTGATCCTCTTGAGGGAACAAGGGGCTAGGGGGAGAGTCTCAATTGCAAATACTGTTTGGAGTTTATCGGAGAGAGCGTCTGAGCGTTGAGGTGCTCTCCCGTGGCTCCCGGTGGATGCTGTGAGGAGGCAGGGTTGTGGTGGGTTTCGGCTGTGCAGGGAGTTGGGGTAGCGGGGGGGTGGGGGGGAGGAAAAGACACGATCGAGAGTAGCTGAGACTTTGTGCCCCCGTTGGAGAGATGGTTGAGTCCTCGTCAAGGTTGCTGTGGTATCCCAGAAACACCATTCACTCCGAGCTGTGACCGCGCACCATCAACAGCAACAACTCCGCTGCGCCTGGCCGAGGAGCAGGAATTAGGAGCTCTCAAGAATAATATGAAAGGGATCTGCAGAGGGGAAATCCGTGCAAAGGAATCGAAATTAGCAGACTTTTGGGAAAGGGGATGTACTAAATGTGGCCGGCTGGACTTCATCCTGGTGAAGAAAATGGAGATTAAAAGTGGATTTACATTTTGGAACCTCGTCTTTTTATTGATGGTTTCGTGTGTGAAAGGTAGGGTAGTATTTGAGTGGTATATTTTTAGGGGTCCATTTGCTTTCGGTCAGGGCGTTGCAAGCTCTCGCCTTGTATCAAGGTGTATTTTAAAATGTATTTATCTCTTATTTTATATTTTTGCCCTTGGTACTTTGCAATGGAAATATATAAACGATTGCTAAGGCGGGGAGGAAAGAAGGAGTTGATTCAGAGCTCTCTTCGGAGATAGGAAATGTATTTGCTTGCCAGAGCTGGCGTTCAATGCAGTGACTGAGCTGGGGCTCAATAAATATTCTTGCAGTATGCTCAAACGGAGACGTGAGTTGGTTCATATAGCCTCTAACTAGTGTATATTCAAACAAATCCACTGCTTCACTTTTTTAAGGTGACGATGATGTTAGTGCGGGGTGTGTGGGGGGATTACCTAAATTCTGGGTTTCGGTCGAGCAGCGGGATCTTTGCGGGAATGCCTGTATCGATGCACTTATTAGTTTAACCCATTGCGTGGGGAAAGTTACGGAGGAGCCGAGTGTACGCGTAGCCGTCTCACAGCCCGAAATGCGCTTCACGCTCAGCTGTCTGTACGCATGCAGGGCTCCTAGGCTGTCGGAAAGGTGCGTTGGTAATTCAGCCTTGGTCTGTCGCTGGGTGCAAAGATCGACACCCTTTCTCTTCCCTCCCTTGATCCCTTTTCTCTGATGTATGTGAGGGAGTTTGGGTGATGGTCTTTGTCTCTCTCTCTCTTTTTTTTTTTTTAATTTTTTTTTTTCCCCCGAGGCAGGGGCTATTTTGCTTTCTTCTTGCTTCTGTGTTCATGAAAGAAAGGCAAAAAGGAAATGTCTAGTTAGCGGTATAGATATCTTCACTAAATCTGTGCTTGCAGACAGTTAAGGGAAATGCTACACACAGAGAAAAGAAAAAATATGTGGCTTGAATAATGTGCACCTGCAGAATTACACAGGCATCGCTAAACAGTGAAGTGCCGATCCCATCACGCGTGCCTTCAGTAAAAGAATCTATTCTGCTACTCCTCACAGTCGGCTGCCTACCCGAAATAATCTCCCCTTGTTTGTGGCCAGTGATTAATATCCGATTAATCACCCTTTTATCCCACTCCTCATCCTCATCCCTCCTCCCCGCCACACTCATACACTCCCAGAATATTTAGTAGACATTATCGATCCTCTCCGACTTTTTAGACTTGGTTATCGCCTACAGAGGTTGCCTGTACGGGTGGGAAGGAGGTGTCTTGTGGGGGTGGCATTCAAAGGCGTGCCTTCCTGAGCTGGCGCTGGCTTGGATGAAACAGTTTATTGTAGAGCTTTGCAGCTGCTTTTCCCCCCATTTGCATCGCGTTGAAAAAGACAATTCGCGTTTCACGGGGAGGGTCTGGAGGGCTTTTACCTCATCCCGCGTTATCCTGACGCGGGGTATCCAAGGGGAAGGGGCTTGCCTGCGACGTTTATGCACTGTGTAATTAAAGGCAGCCTTTCCCTCTTTGCATTTATTGAGTGGAGCCGCTCCCGGCGCTCTGCCCCGGTCTGGAGACGATTTGCTATCAGCACCGACCCGGGCCTTTGGGGTATTTCTTTTCCCTGGTTCAGCCTTCTGCCATCAGCGCGTTCTCGGTGCCAGGGCTCGCCAGCCCCGGGCTGGATGCCGGCCAGGAGCGCCGTGCGGGGCCCCGCGGGCGCGGTGCGGGGGCGAGCGGGGGCTCCGGCGCGGCCACCAGGCACAGCTGCGTGGCGAGCGCGAGTCGCGGGGCGGCAGCACCCGACCGAGGGACGCGCTGGTGCCGCGGAGCCGCTTCCCCGGCACCTGTTGAGAGCCGCCGCTTGCCCTTGGGGGTAAGGAGAAAAACGCTGGGCACAGCGGGCAAAAGCTGGCATGAAGCACCAGCATCAGAGCAAGAGACAGGGGGAAATGGGCTTTGCAAAACTGGCCGTTTCTCCTTCTTCCCACGGCTAGGGCCTAAGCTTCCCCGGTGCCGACCATAGACTTCCTTCGGGCTGGGGCGGTTCACCCAGAAACTGCCGACTCAGGAGGTGAGATTTTACATTCTGGATGTGGGTTCCTTTAGGCAGCCAAGCCTTACAGAGCTGGCTTACACTCACTGCAGCACTGCATCTATTCTGGACGTTTGTATCAATTCTCTCTCCACTCCCGTGAATGAAAGCATTTTATTTCGATTTACATTTCCTTTGTGTCAACACAGCTCCTAGCCCCAGAAAGCAGAGGCAAAGGATGAATGAGTAAAACACCCACGTAAAACATTGCAGATGTTGGGAACAAGATGACTCCCCAGATCCTACATCTGCTCTATCATTGCCCGGCAAGGCCTTTTTACCACACCCCACCTCTGCAAGCTCTAGCCCATACCCTTCCTTGCTTAAACACTTCTGCTGAATAGTCCAGCACCACATCTTAACATCCACGCTGTTGCTGTCATTCCTGTTATTCAGACCACTTTGACATCTTTGCTTGATATCTGCCTCTCAGGCTTTTCCCATTTTTGTCATTGTCTTGTCACCATTTCCCTAGTCTTGATCCACAGCTCTCCCATCATTACAAGTGTCAAACTCCAGGATGCTTAAGGAACCATGTTCACATCTGAATAATTACGCTTTCCTTGGATATATTAATATGTACAGAACAAATTCTTCACATTTATCTATAAATCCATGCCTCTTTGGGAACTTCAACAATACCTGAATGGGATTAGAAAAGGGAGAAGAAAGCAGGAGAAGGTGGAAGAACGGAAATTGTCAAGACTGCTGAGGAAGGGGTGATAGGAAGAGCTAAGCAAAGAGGAATTGTTCCTTTTTCAATGAAACTCTTGCTTACACCATATCCCATTATGCCATGGAAGCATCTCCAACAAAATCTTCCTTCAATAGGCACAGAGTTAAAAAGCAAAGAAATGACACCACTGAAAACGAGAGGCATGAAAGGTATTAAAAGAAACAAACAAACAAACAGACAAACATCCATGATCCAGCCTTTAGAAAAGGCCAAGCAGAGTGATTCCTGATCAAGTACAGGGAGTGATGAATCCTGTGCTTTTCCCTTTAGATGAATGAAGCACCCAGGAGAGCTCCCTCCCCTCTCACCATGGGAGAAATGAGAAGCACCATTGAGGCAAAGGAGATACAACCAAGTTTAGAGGAGTAGGGAATGGAAAACTCCATTGTCCAACTCCCTTACAGAAAGAGGGGGAGAGGGCATAAAAGAGGAGGGGAAAAATTAGGCAGCATCAGTGAGCTTTGCCTCCTGGGATTTAGGAGAGAAGTCACAGATACTTGCACACCTTCAGTTTGGCACCTCCTTCCACAAAAACAAACAAACAAACAAAAAAACCACAAACAACCCAAAACAAAACAAAAAAAAACCAAACCCCAGAAGAAAAAATTGCTTGCGATCTGTTAGTGGAAGCAAATCTGAAGAAATCAAGTAAAATTACCAGATTCCACAAGATTTCTCCATCTCTTCTGTTTGGCTGTCTCTCCAAGAGAGAGAGCACCAAGGTCGACTTTTGTCTGCCTGGCTAAAATGAAGCTTTGCCGCTGCTGTTGTTCCTCTGTTCCCCTCTTGCAGTTGTGACAAGCGGAACAAGGGCAGCTTTTAAAATGAAAGGGAGATGAAGCACTGAGATTCTAAACGGCTCATTGACAAGAGAAGTGATGAGAAAATGAAAAGCATTTCCATTTCCAGTGATGGGTACCTGGCATGTGGGAGTATTTAGCAGGGACAAAGCGTGCCCTGCTTCTTTTAACCACCTCTGCAATCTCCCTTTTCCCTCATTCCAACCTCAATCCCGCTCCCTTCATCCTCTGCCAGCCCCTCCCCATCGCTTCCTTCCCTGTCCCTTGATTTATGGTGTTACTGACGATGGGTATGGGATTACTGGCGGATGGCTTTCCTCAGGGGGCACGGGTGGGGGCAGCGAGAAGCTGGCTCCGTCCCCGAGGCGAGAATGGTCGGGAGGGGAAGAGCAGGTCCAGGTTTGCCCATAGCCAGATGGTCGATGCCGGTGCTGCATCTTTGTGTGCATGTGTGTGTGTTGTGTTCATTCGTGTGTCTGTGTGTATGTACTCATGCAGGAGGGCAGGGACACATTTACTGGAGCAGGGACAGCGTCGTCCTTCCTTTCCAACTCCTCCACACCCGCTCACCTCCTCCAGGGTGCCTCTTTGCCGTAAGCCCCCGCAGCTGACACAGGGCTGGCCGTGCTCGGCGGGCTGCGCACCGCGACTCACTGTTTTTTCAAGCTACGCAGTTTTTCAGGGTTACAGGCAAAGTTACCCTCTCTCACCCCCGCCTTTCTCAGGACTAAAACACAGCACGGCTGTGCCGCCGCTTAGCTCTCGGCTCCTCCGCCTCCCCTCCTGCAGGGCAGCAGTGAAGAACCACACGACCCCTCCCAGCAGCACCGGCAGGGACTGCTTCTCCTTTCCCTGCCGGTACCACTCGGGACTCGCAAAAGGCACAGGAGAGCCTCACCTTCTCTTTCCTCTTTTTCATTGTGAAAGGCAGCAGTCTCAAGGCGGGGCCGGCTCGGAGCGGGGAGCGGCGGCTGCCGGCCGGAGCCTCCACCCGCGCCCGGCGCCGGCCCCCGCAGCCGCCAGAGGTGACCGCGCCTCCGGGCAGTCCTTCGGACAGGCTTCCGTCCTTTGGCTTTGCTTGCTTAATCTCGGCTACTCCTGCACGTCTTCGGCTGACAAGTCTAAGGCAGCTCTAGGGCGGTCGGATGATGGTTTGTTCGGCTGACACACAGAAATAGCCTCTCACTCCCTAAGCACAACCAGCCCGCTCCTCTGTGAGAGGCTGGGCACTTCAGGCAGCCATACAGCATGGAGAGGGACAGGTTGTACCTTCAGCTCCATTATCAGCATCTCAATTTGCAAGCACCAGTGCATGAGACCTAAATAATTCTGTGGGTGTGCTTTAAAATGACTCTTTTTCCAAGATTCCTGTGCAGAAACATAGAAACATAGCAGAAACTTGTTGTCTACCAGTGCTTTTTTGCTTGTTTGTTTGCACTGGGTGTGTGTGGGGGGGGAGGGGGTGAGGTGGGGTGTTTTTGAGCAATAAGTCTAGCAGGATAATTGCCCATCTAGCTTAGTGCCCTTTATCTCCAACCATCACAGTTAGCAGCAGTCTAGTGAAAGTGGAGTGACTTGCACGTCCTGGATTTCAGCAGCCAACAGCTTTAGATCTCCTTTAGGATATAGGCTGCTTTTGAAACATCACATTTGGAAAGGCATGGACTGGCCTGTGTTCCTCTCATTTGTCCGTTCTCTTTCATTCTGCTGCCTTTTTCCCTTGCCTTGCCTTGCCTTGCCTTCCTTCCCTGTTCCACACCATGGCATTCATATAAATCCTGCATTCTTTACGCTCTTTATCTGGCTGAAAGCACTGCCTTGTACGAACATTTGTGATAAAATTGGTTGTTGTTGTGAAGGTCTACCCACAAAAATTGAGATTTGAAACCATTGAATGCACATGTATATAGTAATAAGAAAGAATAGCACATACTTGTTCAGAGAAGTTTGAAAAAGTTTTAAAATATCATGTGGGCATGGTTCAATTTGCCTGATTGTAACAACTTTTCAGAGAAAATGTTATGAAGAATAAGATAGCCTTGTATTGTAGCTTTTTTAAGAAAATAGTGCCTTAGACATTGTCTGTTTTTCAGAGGTATTGAGCATTTACAATTTAAGATGGCTCTAGTAAGAGTCTGGGGGACATGTTAGCACATCTAAAACAAGGCCAAGTGAGTCCATCATTATGGTACTGAGACAGAGAGAAATAGTGTAAGTAAAAGGAAAGCATCTATAAAATAAATTAAAATTATATATAAAATTTTAATTCTACAGAATCTGATAAATTGCAATGGTAAGAATAAGACAGGCTTTATGATCTGCTGTAAAATTAGGTTTGTTTTTTTTTTTTTTCCTCACTAATAGGAAACTTCAGTTCTAATTCCATGGGGTTGTGGTATCTCAGCTCAACTACTTGCTGATGCATATCATTCAGCTTGTGGTTTTGACCATAATGGTTAAGGTTGAAAAGATAAAACAAAGCCTTTAAGGGAAATTAGCTTACCAGTTACTACAAAGCAATTTCCAGGAAAGAGCAGTCAGAGAACAGACAACTTGGTCTAAGCTGTTGGTTTTTTTCCTTAAACCCCTATAATTTTAAGACAGCTCTTACTATGTGAGATATTTGAAGAAGCAATATTTAAGTCACAAATCAGAGACACCTTTGATAAAAGTAATTATTGCAAAGCTATAAACCTTACCTCATAATTTTGTTTATGTAATTTCCATGCTAGAGTTTACTGCAAAAATCCAGAACTTTTACAAGATTTAGACACAAGCCTTTTAATCAACTTTACAGAAGAATGTTTCCTTGTCAATGAAATGGTACAATTTCTCTACAAAAAAAAAAGATAATATTTGTCTATATCTCCAATTCAAAGGACAATATTTGGCAATTGTCTTAGGCCTAATTAGAACAGGGTGTGACATGTAATGCACCAGTTTTCACACTCCATTAAAAAAAAAAAAAGCCTAGTAGTATTAGAAATTAGAAGATCTCCTCCCCAATATACAGCTTTTCTTCTGGGAAATAGAATGGAGAAGGATATTGGACTATAAGGAGGATTATTTAAAATGCACATATACGCACAGACACACCATTTACATTTGTACTTGTTTACATTCAGTTGTTTACCTTCCCTGGGCAGATTTACAATCCTTGTTGCATTGCTTTGTTCTCACAGAACGTGTAAGATTTAGTATGGCTTCATAATTTCAGCATTACAGATGCTGAGTACTGTTGTAAATGTCAAAGAAGGAAATAGTGGGAATTCATCATGTCCTTCCCAGGATCTGAAATCTTAGTTGGGTAAGTTTATAGATTTAGGAGCAGTGTTACTCATAAAGGGTGAGCCTGGGGGTATTGGTGAATTGCAAACAAGGGATTCCAGCAGGGCTGGTCCTCTTAGAGAACTCTGTTGTTGAAAAACAAGGTGGGATGCAGCCAGCACAGACATAGAGAGATGGACTGCTCATTTTCCCTTGGATTCTACAAAATTCTTCATAGCCTCATGTGTCATATTTGCATTGTATCATAGAAATAAGGAAAATAAGTGTAAGTAACTTAACCAGAGAAGCATTCCTGGGGTGATGAATTCTCATCCCCCAAGGCCTGTAAATAACACAGACTGTCTTTGCAATAGAACTGAAGGAATTTGGAGGCTTGAGGCAGAAATGACTGAGTTGATTACTTGGATTATACTGCTATTGAATTTCTATTTCTGACCTTGAATTCTATTCTGTCTGTTTTGCCTATTTATGTATCTTATTAGCCTTATATATCTTTATGAATGTAACTTGTTTGATTTAATTGTCATGGAAATATGTATACATATATGTTTACACATGCATATATAATATGCACATGTAGAAATTATATCCACATATTTGATTATGTTATGAAGAAATTCAACAGACTGCATTGTTACCTTACAAAGGCACAGGTAACAACTTGAAACTTATGTGCTTCCTAAGTTATCTATTACCTTGTAATTTATTGTGTATTCTCAATCTCAGAAGGCAGTTCTACTACAATAGGTAATTGATTTCACTAATAAAAGAAGAGTGATAGTAATGATAGCTAGGAGGACTTGTTAGGAGGAAAACTTGAAAAGATAAAACACTAGTGACTAAAACCAGTAATTAAAAACTGATCCGAGCACATTAAGAATTGACTGTACTTATTTACTTTTTTTTTTAACCAAATATAGTTTCTATAAACTCTTCTTAGTAGATTGAAAACCTCTAATCACCTTTCAAGTATACAAAAAATGAACATTTCTGTGCTATTTTCTGGTTTATTTTAATACTGGTATTATCATTTGAAGAGGCTGACATATCATATCCCAGAGATGGCTGTATTTCAGTGGCAGGTAAAATGAACTTTCTACCATCATTATCTCCTCATAGAGCTGTTTTCAAATGCAGCAAGCAGATACCTGCAAGTGTAGTTTGGAGTCCTTAGTGAAAATGAACCACATAAATTCAAAGTACAGATATTCTCATTGAACACCGTGTTGAGATGGAACTACTTGAATTACAAAACCTCTCCTCTACTATTTAATCTGACCCAAAACGAAAACTTCACAGTCTGCTATAGTCAGCTTTCTTGATTGCTGTGCAGTTTTTTGGGAACTGAAGCTTAGTCTAATTAAAAGTATTCTTTTAAAAGCCTATACTAAAAGTTGCATTTTTGCTTCTGTGTATGAGCTTTGATCCAAAGGTCAATAGAAGTTATAAAACAGGATATAAAAAGAACTTCTAAACTGTCTGTTTTTAAAGCCCATTGAAGACAAAAGGAGAGTCCAGAAGAAGATCTCTGAGAGTAGATTTTCTTTTTTTACTGAGTTTTGAATTACAATTTTCTGTACATACATACATGCAACAAACATATTTTGTTTGACTCATAAATATTACTTTTAGAAGTCATGTATTTCACAATATATGCTAGATATTTTAATTAGAAGTGATTTTTTTGGAAAACTGTGTTGTAAACCTAAGGATTACACAAGTAAATAGTTTATTATTAATAGAAAATAAATTATGTATTTGGATACAGTAGGAAAAGTGCTCTTTCCACATTTCATTGATGGTCACATCAGCAGTTCTCAGTATGAGTCCACTGGATTCAGTGTAATGATAGTATGCTAATACAATGTCAGGTGTAGTCCTTAGAACCCCAGAATAGTCCTGTTTTTGTCAGGACATATGGTGAATTACAGCAATTTTTTAACCTAGTTTTGAGATTTCATATTAATTTTTTTGTTTACCAGTAAAACATTTTGGAATTTGCACAGTGCTGCTAATGGCTGTAAAGGAGCTAGGAGGACTTAAGAAAACAGATTGCAGTTTAAAATGCTTCAAATTTAATTATAAATGCAATTTGGTTTTACTTGTATTAGGTTATCATATATTCCAGTATGTAGTTACATTTGGAAATGCTGAATTAGCTAGTAAAAGCAAAGCACAAAAACTGGAAGGTTTCCACGTTAGTTTTATCATATTTATTTTCTAACACATTCTTTATATTTGCCGCTGCCTTAGTTTAAAGACATCTAATATGCTGAGACTAAATGACAAGAACTGAAATATAGGGGAAAACAAAAGTCCAAATCCTGACTTTTGGGAAGCTTACGTGGTTAAACAAAGATTGGGGGAGGAAAAGAATTGGTCTTCAGCCACCTCACACAATCATGTCCATTGGCTTTGTGGCAATAGATGTTTTTTTCTTGCATCTCCAGGGGCATGCAGGAACACAGACACACCAGCACTCCTGGTAGCAAGCCTCTGTAACTGTGCCCTCTATCAAGAAGAATTATGACTAATTCTTGACTGTGCTCTCATCTTCTGTGGTTTCCCTTGAATACGTCTGTGCTGACACTTCAGTTACCTGACTCCCACTGACTTGAGCAGTGCTTGTTGCACAGAATGGGAGAATTGGGTGGCTTGGCAAGGACCTCAAAGAGCATCGAGTCCAGCTGTTAACCAGCAGTGCTGAGTGATGAGTGCTGCGCATGACACGGTAGTTTTAATGACCGCAAGAGAAGAAATACATATACTTAATAACTCATAATAAAAGGGCAATCTTTGCATCGATATAGGGCTCACAAAAGTTCTCAGCTGGTTAGAGAGTTTTTGTCAGGATAATATCTTGAAGTATATTGGCATTTGACCTGTCAGCAGTGGAAATCTGCACCAATCAACCCTACAAGACACAGTCTTTTTGAAAACGTACTGACAAACTTATGATTCACAAAGCTATTTATCTGGTATAGAAATGAGCAACAGAATCAGTGCTTAATATAGAACAAGTTCAATGGCATTGCTGGCTCCTGCATGCCTATCTCCATAACTTTCCTGAGGATATGCTTCAAAATTCCTAAATCTTTCTAGTACTACAATTGCAGTCCACTGAAACATGTATGAGTTTCTACACTATTTTCGGCTACTTTTAAATTAGACTACCCATAAAAAACCCCACCATTCTCCTAAGCTCTACCCATATATTTTTACTACACTCAAATCTAGCTCATCAACTAGCTCCTGTAATTCTTCTGAATTTATTCAGCCTCCTCTGCACTTCTGGGCACCCTTCCCAAATTCTCTTCCCACTCCACAAGTACCACTGGAAAAGTCCCAATAACATAAAGCCTGCAGAAAAATATAGAAAGTTCTCTTCAGTTTCCATGTAATTTGTAAAGTCCTTTTTTGGCCCGAAGTAATAATCATGTAAGGGTAATATGCTAGGAAATGAAATATCCTCCCAGCCTCAGAGTCACAGATTAGATTTACTTTTTCAGGAAGTTCTTTGGATTTTATATCAACTCCAAGAAAGCAAGATTGGAAGAGTGGTTTTCAGTTGTATTTCTTTTCATTCTTCAGTATCTTGTGCCTGTTTACCTGATTATTATTTGGTAACCAAAATAATACCCATTCACCCCAAAGAAGAAAACTTTAAAACACATTATTAAAAAAAAATCCAAAATCTGATAGTGAGATACTTACTAGTTTGTAAATGAACAGCATAGAATCAGCTAGTTAAAATTGGAACACTTGATATATTTTGGAAATCCAAGATAAAACATCTTGGTTTTTCAAGCTCTAATGTATACAGTTAAATGTCCATGTGATATGGTAAGAGAAATTTTACAGATCTAATATTACTCCTGTTAATCCTTTACTAATGTCATCATTCTGGGATGACCACAACTGACTTGTTGGGACTCTGGATTCTACATAATATTGTAGAATAATAAAATAATTAAATAGTAAAGGAAAAAAAAATCACATTGGTAAAACTGGGCTAGATTTGTAGGGATGCTGTTACACTCTTGTTCCCATTGACTTTGTGTATTCCAATGAAGTCAGGAGAGTTTGCTGTGTATCTGACTTGTGAAAGGTAATGTTCCAAATTGCTCCCTTTGGGGCCTCCTGTATTCACCCCCTCTTTGAAATCCACTGACAGCTGAGTTAACACAAATCTAAGAGTCAGAGTGTGCCACAGATACCAACTAAGGAGAGAATCTGCTCATCAGAACCACTGAAATTATTAAGAAAACATGAATTACCTCCTGGAATTTACAATAAATCTGAGGTAACTATATGGAAAATGGATAGTTTATTTTAGAATATTGTATGCAATACAATGAGCATTGATTCATCACTTCTGAAAACATAACTGCATTGCAGTGTTGAGGTGTTTTCTGAAGAACATTTTCTTCATTCTTACAAGTTTTAATATTTTGCATTATTAAGCTAGTACACAGTGCCATGTGGGTAAACATCCCCTGGCCAAACTGCTATGAATATATTTATTTGATCAACTGTTTCTCCTCATCTGCTTCCCCCATGCTTCATGTGTACAAAATTTATTTCCACTATCTCTTTGGTATCATATCTTTTTTGTGCTTTTAATTCAGATTGCTCTGGGCAAGGTTCCTATTCTTTGTCTGGCACACTTGGATGATTGTGCACTTTTTAGAAGTTTTACCTTTGATTTTTCCTCTTTTCCCATCTCTTATCAGTATTAAAAATATGCCCATTTTCTATTTGAATGTCTGTATTTTACAATCTTAGTATAGTTTTTTTCCTATGTGACAATACTATTTTTTAATTTCATTTCTATTGATGGATCAATTAATGTTCTTAACAGTGTTTCTATTTCACACTGTTGGGGGCTCTAAGTCTTCCCATTCAAAACTTCTTACTTCTCAAGTGAGAAGTGCCCTTTTGAAAAGAGTGATCATCCATTCAATTAAAACCTTATTGAAATATTTACAGGTAGATTATTTTAGAGCTTGTCCCCACTGAACTGAAGATTTGTCATTGACTTTTAGTAGAACAGAGCAGATTGATGCTAAAAAAGCAAAATACTCATTTCAATACAGAGGAGTTTATTTAGGATGTGACAGCTCTACAGAACTGTTTATATCTTGCATGGGACTGAACTGATGAAACTGAAAAGCTGTAACATTTGAACTCCACCAGATTCTTTTTGCCAGTACCCTAAAATGGTATTAGAGCTAAGTGGGTAAATTAGTCCATTTCTCTTCACTGTCTTATGAGAGTAGTTAATTGAGTCAACAAAAATAATGTTTCAGACTATAAGATTAATATCAGGTTTTATTATGGTTTTGAAATCCTATTCTAATTCATCATTCATTTATAAAGATGGCAGGAGTAAGGCTACAGTTGCAAGATGACCAAAAATCTAAAATACTTTTTAAGGCTTAAAGTAAATAATATCAAAATTTTAGAAGACAATGAATTAACAGTTTATTAACCAATCTCTTTTTTTTTTTTTAACTGATTTGGTCTAGAATTTGGCAGAAACACATGAGAAGCCCTGAGAGTTTAAAGTTTCTGGCTGATCTCTAAATCTAAAACAGCTGAGCAGATTTAAATATTTTGTGTAAACAAATTTGCATCCAGGCTGCTAATCTGCATGCCAGCTTTCAGCTTGACATTTTCTGAAATGATGGAAAAATGCTAAGCCCTTAATACTAAATGGATTTCATAATGGAAATGCTGACAGACCCTTAATTACCTGTATTGTGATTCTGATGAAAGCTTCTTTATCTGTCTAATCTTTCACAATGCAGTTAAATATATAAATTCTTGAAAGGAGAAAAAAAAGGAAATTTGTGTTGGAAATACTGAACTGTAGCAATGCTATATTTTCTTCCAGACATCCACTTATGGAGGCAGCAGCAGTGACAAAAAAATTATTTGAAGAAAAATGTAGCATTATCTGTGCAAATGTAAAGGCAGCCAGTGATTCTTAAAAGTTTAACTTAACCTACATTTTTCAATCTTTTTGAGTCACCTTTCTGGCAAAGTATGACTAGACATACAATCAAACATTTTTAATATCATAATGAGGAGAATAATAATATCATAATATCATAGAAGAAATTTCTTATTGACTTGATATGGCAAAAAAACCACAACCAACAAAAATTATCCAAATTATCGTTCCACTGCCCCAATACTGCGTACTTATGCTTAACTCTTCTGCATTGAATGGAGGACGAAGCAGAGGATAATGTGAGAGAATGTCCAATGTCTGGACTCTAATTTACAAATTCTGTAATATAGAAACTCCACTATCTGCCAACTTTAGAACAGAGTCTTTAAGATTCTCTGAAAGAGCTTTTTTTCAATTTTTTTTTTCGATTCCCACCATGAAAATCTTCCCCTGTTCGTCCAGGCTATAACCACCTGAAAAATTAGGCAGTATTTGCTCTGCAGAGATTGCTCAGGGTGATGACTCAGACATACCAGCCTTGCTCCGGCTCCACACAATCTCTGTGCCCCAGCCAGAGCACACAGCTGTGCCTGTAGAGCAGCTTTCACACATCACAGTGGTCCTTCAAGGAAACAGAATATCCTCTAGCATTTTTGCCTTTGTGGTTTGCTGGGCGAATGAAATCTATTTCTCCAAGGTTCCCACAGCAACGACTGACAAAGCTCAAAGAAAATATCCTGAATGAAAAGGAGAAACATACCGCTCTGATACTTTCTTTCCAGACTGCTGCCTTCTCCACAAAGAGACCTGGAATTTTAATTTTTGCTTATGAAGAAACTACTTCAGTTCCAAGATCAGCTATTTGCCTATCTCTGTATCTTCTTTAATATCATTCTGCCTTTCTTGACATAAAGAGATTAGAACTCCAGGCTGTGCTCAAGATAGGGGTGCATTAGTGGTTTTTGTAGGGGATAGGTTTCACTCTCTTTCTCTTACTCTTCCTGATTGTGGAAGTGCCATGGAACATGAAGTCAATACTTCCAAAGAAATTTCAGTGATGTGTCTGAGGTCAAAACTCCAAGTTCCAAGTTCAGCATCATGCAGGTATCATTTAGATATATTTTCCTATATGCATATTAATCTCTAAAACTTGCCTATTTCTGCGTTTGCACTCCTGTTGATTTTGTGAGGACGTTCTGGAGTACTTTGACATTGGTGCATCATTTGATTACCCAAAAGATCTTAACATCTCCAGTCTAGCAATATTCCCTGCATACTCCTTACTCTGTTGAGGTTAGAGATGTGAGGAAAACTCATCCCATCAATAATCTGAAAGCATCAATCCTATTTTTGATTCATCATCTAAGCAACTGATCATCACCTATTCTGTCATATATTTTCACCTTTAAGTTCATAAAAGGACTTTTCTATTTGTCCTGTGGTAAACTATTTTAATAGCTTTTGGTGGTGAGCCTTGTCAAGAGATTTTTACATGTTGACAGTGACTAAACTTAAAAAGGTTAGTTTTTCTGATTAATGAACCTATACCCAGAATTCCCTTCTCCAGTGTGGCAGCTTTAACCAAAGACCAAAAACCACACAATAAGAGCTGCTCATATATGTTGCCTTCTCTGCTACACAGAAGAACCATAAATATTTTCTAAATTAGGGCACTTTTCATAGTACTTTTGAGGTACAATGAGACTGTTTAGTACTTTAATAGCTGACTTAAAATATATTACTGGAGTTGCAGGAAATGGTGCTGTTTCTGTTGGAAGCATTTTCTAGAATTTGAACTAAATTACTATTCCAAGTAAAATGTTAGAGACACTGAGCTCTTGCAGTTGTCATGTTTCAGATGAGATGTTGCTGGTATGTCTGGTCCTGAAAGATTGCATGGTATTTTTCACAGAAGATTGTTATTAGCCTTCATCTGCTGGCTGAATTCCAATTTGGATAATTGCAGTCTGCTATCTAAACTCTCTAAGCAGAGTGTGTTAAATAACCTTCTACACGTCCTTTTCTAATCTTCTGAGGGACATTTCTGAGAATTATTAAATAATAGATCTATTTAATCTAAAAGGCAGCTGCTTCTAAATGCTAGGGGAAAGTAACTGTTTTAGGTGTGTTGACTACTCAGTGCTCAGTGATAAATTACACAGCGTCATTGGTGTAGGAAATACTCCTTAGCAGTGTACAAAAAAACAAGGAAACTACCTGCTTAACAAGATTGCTGTAATTTAATTAAGAGTTCATGGAAACATTTTAGATAAACAATACAATATGCTCTTACAAGATGAGGAGTACAAGCCTGGAGAAATCTACATAGAAAGTTTTGGAAAAGTTTCAAGTTATTGAAGGTTGAAATAAAGATTTCTTATTCAAGATGAAGGATTAATACACACAAATGTAGTACACAGGAGAATATAGAAAAGTGCAAAGCTTTGCAAAGCTTTGAACTTCCTCAGATATAGAAAAAATCAAAGGGAGAAAATGGGTCAGTTGGACCAGTCATGAAATCAAGTCCCAGATTTGAAATAAATGGATGAAAAGGAAACATTTCAGACGTAGTTGAGTCCAGTTCGCTGATTACATACTAGTTCAGTTTTTTGTTTCAATGTGAGAAAAGGGAAGGGAATTCAATATTAATCACAATTGCTCGACATATTTTTGAGCATGTGTAATTATTGGACTAGTTTAAGGATAATTTGTTAAGCTTCAGCTCATTGGTCCTTCAAAAGTGGTGTTTGCTTCTCCCTCGTGGCCTCATGGTAAGTAGCAGCATTCAGCAAAGTCGTGACTCAAAAGGTGTTCTCATATCCACTATCTCCATCTTTTCTCGGGACCTGTTGACACAGATGTGTTAAACTAGAAGAAACCCTCTCCTGTACCATTTCTTCCAACCTTATTTACCTCCCACAGAATGCCCTCTATCAAGCCCAAAGATTTTTGCTCTCCATGAAGAGACGACAACAGGGTCAACATTTTTGCTCATGATTGTTCCACCCTGCATTTTGAAAACTCTGCACATGTTCACAGTAAAACTTTTTGGTGGGCTTTTCTAGAGAAGAATACAACATAGTTAATCCATAATAATTCTATGACTCCTGGTACTGTTTGGCATTGCTTTAGTTCAAGAAAAAAACCATCATACCCACTCATGTGTACTTAAACTATGTCTAAGCTCAGTCCAATCTGTTTCAAAAAGCACAATAACAAGATCATTTTAAGTAATGTTATGTGCAAATTAGGTATTCACTGTGTTGGTGCATGTCTGGATTGAAGGGAAGCAGAGGTTGTTTATAGCCCTTTGAGAAACCATTTAAATCTGGTTCTGAGAAAACTGTTATTACAGTGCAGGTGGTTGAGTTGATTGTGGTCTTGAAGATTAGGGATATTTCCATTTCTCTGATGTTATAGAAACACAGAGAACTTTTGGGCCTGATTGTCACTATGACTTAGTGTTGCCAAAAACTGCATTAACTGCTATTTTGGATCCTTCTCAGTACAGAACTTTCATTAGCTTAGTTTCTTGTATGAATACGAAATTAGTGAATACGAATGTAGTAGAATATGCACAGTTCCAAACCAAGTAGCAGCATTCTTAAGATAATGATCAGGAGAAAAATGGAATGAGTTAATTTCTCTGTTAAACAGCTTCATTATCTGTTGGTTAGTGAAGCTTCAGGTACTTTGGTGTGCAATTTAACACTACATTGCCAGAAAGATTCAGTATATGTATTGCAGTTCAAAATGCACTTTGAAGTCTTCTGTTCTTTATAGTTGTGTAAGAAATTGGCTTCGAGGGAATTGCTACTATCCTTTGCTAGAGAAAAAACAAAAATAAAATCTTGAAGTTAGTGGGTCAAATATCATCTGCTTTAATTACTTTAAACAGATGGAAACCATGAATAATTATTCATAAAAGCCTTTTTATATGCTTTTTCAAGGGGCATTACTGCAAGATTTTTTTCAGTAACATAAATAGCAAAGTGAAAAAGAGCAAGTAATATCACCTCATATCTGCACATTAAGAGCAATAAATGGTTTGTTTTACAAGTGCTCTGAGAAGTTGCATGGGTCCAAATCCAGTGCAGACAGCACAAAAAATTTATAATGTTTGAGATTAAACTTGATTGAAGGATTTATTTCCAAGCTTCTAATTATGTCTTCATTTTTATCATTGGGTTTCACTAATGTATGCTGTTAAGAGGGCAACTGGGAATTAGTTTCTGGGAATTAGAGTTTTCACTAGGAGAAGAAAACATATCTCTTTTCAGATAAATTTCAGATAATGCTTGATTTCTACCAGTTTCAATGAGATTTAAGTGTACACTTTACTAATGTTTCAGTATTTGGCCTATCAATCTGTTACTGGACAGTCTGAGAACGAAACTGCAACATTTTCAAAATTGACAGTAAGAGTCCATTCATACATGAAAGAGATTTTTTTCCCTGATGATTACCCCACTTTCATACTTGTATTACATTTTAATTTGCATTTATATATGGGTTATTTCTGATTTTGTGCTCACTAACACACCTTGTTTTTGCATCTAAAATTAAATGTTTTCCTGCTGACTAGTGCAGTGAATATTCTTTTATAAAATGCCGAAACATAAAAAAAATTAAAACCATGGCCAGAAAACTGTATCACCATAGCTGTTTAGACCCACACCTCTGCTCAGTGTCCCACCCTTCTGAGCTTGCTGACTATCTGTATCAGCTTCTGAAAATTTCTCTATGTCCATTCTTACAATTCAGGGTACACCACAGTATGAAATAACTTACACAGTTAAAAGTGCTGAAATAATTTACTTCCTACAGTCCATCAGCCCAATTCAGCTAAGAGGCAGCATGTTCTTGAATTGCTGTTACACAACTACAAAATAGACATAAAAATAGACATATGAGAATGTCTGTTTCCTCTTGCACTCACTTATGGTTGTGAACTCAGTCCTCTGTAATAGCATGCTTTTTTTTTTTTTTTTAATTATTATTATTTCTGGCAGTTCCTAGAAAAAATAGTTTGAATTTCAGAAAATGGAAGAAAAAAGGGAGAATTCCTCAAGTGCCTCTCATTCTACAGATTTCAAAGACTAAAATAAAAAATTGAGAAAATAAGTTTTTTCTTTGCAAAAATAATAAGCAAAAGTAATTGTTGCTTGTTTCTGCACTTTAATAAGAATGCACTGTACATTGCTAGTTAACTGCAGCTAAATTACGAATTATAGTTTTGCCTTTGATATATTATTTTCCCTTCCCAAGACAATTCAACACCTGTTTATCAAACTGCTTAGGCAACTACAGTGAAATTAATTTTTTATTACTGTTTGCATTATAAACATTTTGGCAGGTTATTGGTTGGTTGGTTGGTTGTTCTAGTCTTATTTCAAAAGTGGTCTAGGAGTTCTTTTTGTCTCTTCATAATTACAAGCTTTCACAAACAATGAATGACTTTCCCTTTAGGGAGTGAAAAATAAGGAAAAAAGAGCCAAACAATCCTTGTGAGAGCATTTAGGGCAACATGTTCTGGCCTGGCTCCAGAGATGCTGCTCTACAGAGACAGTTAAAGGGCAATTTGAATTTCAGTTTGTTGTACACTTTGTGGTCCTTTGAGTTAAAAGTTGCTATTTCCATGTAAGCATTACTTCAATAGGAAGCCACACAATTCTTTTAGGTGTCTTCTTCTTGTTTTCTCTGCCCAGCTGGGAGGTTTATCTGCCTGTGAGCCAGCCTAGCTGCTCACCTGCACGGAGCAAGAGGACCTGCAGGGAGCACTGGATGCTCCTGCACAGAGCACAGAGCAGAGTGGAGCATCCTCTGTGCTAACTAGGCCGTTTCCCAATGCATTATAATAATTTCACACCACATTATGCTGTGAGCCTCAAATGATTGAATGTCTCCTTTGAACATTCAAAGGTTCCCTACTCTGCTGGCTCACTGTTATCGCTTTTTACATTGCCTCGTGGCAAATTAGTTGAATATACTGTAAGAAAAGGGAGATCATCAGTATCTTATTTGCATACAAACATCATATTATTTTCAAATTATCTTCTTTAAGGTTCTCATTTTCCTAGGATGTTTTCTTCTGCCTGTATGAAGTTTGCTCATTCTATATGCATTATTCTGTTAGTGTTTTGTTGCATAACATAACAGATTTTCCTTTCCACCTTTATTCTCTCCCTAGATATAAGCACTAAATTACACAACAGTAAGAACATCAGCAATAATTCACAATTAAGTTTCACCAATTTATACCAAGCTAGTCAGAAAAGTTAAGACAAAAGTGATAGAAAAAAAAATCAACTCTTCACTTTCTCACTGCATAAATGCTTGGATGGCTTGAATATTCCTATCACTGTCACTTTGCCTAAAACTTACAGAAAATTTCTCAGGCTCATAACGCCTTAGGCAGCAACCCCTATGCTTTCCCCTCCCACAGAAAAGAAGAAAAGGCTTCCTTACTCATGGGTGTCTTTGGCTCATGCCAGTAATTGTATTGTTTTTGAATTGTATGAAAAATTTGTACTTTGAGGGACACATACTTTGAGAGATAAGGGAATGGGAGGTGATTTTTCTAAGAGGAACATAATGAAAGTTAATCTATGTACAGTTTCCAGTGCTTTCACTGCTGACAATGTCTGAACTGCAGACATGCTGAGATGTAATGGGGAATCACAGCTTCAGGGAGCCATCTGTGGATCTCAATGCAAAATCATTCAACCCAGCAAAGTTAAAGAAGCAGATCTATTTGAATTTTTTTTTCTTCAGCTGGGAAAAGACTTTCTAAGGAAGATTACAGGAGAATTAATAGATTTCAACTCTACCTTATTACTTCTTTGTCTTGACCAAACTCCTTTATGCAATGATCTGGTTTTCATGCATTACATAATATTAACTATGTACCTCTCATTGAGAAAATGTTAATGTAAGTCCTAAAAGACATTTTCATTGCAGCTTTTGGCACACAGGGAAATAAGTAATTATGACATTCCTTAACTTCTATATTCTGGGGTTCCCTACCTGAAAAATATCTCAGGTATTATTAGATTTTCTAAAGAGAAGTGTCAGAACCTTACTGTGTTAGGACTGAGAAAAAGTTAAAATGTTCTTTGAAGCAGAATTCTGTCCATTGCTTCTTATCTCTATATGACAGATTATCATGGACCTAAAGTATGTACAGAATGAAATGAAGTACTTATTTAATGAGACTGTTATTTTCCTCATATTCTACCTACTGTAAGAACTTTAAAGTGATAAAAATATAATTAAATAAAAGATTCCAGGGCAAGTCTTTAAAACAAAGTGTCTCACAAAGATTGCCATAGATACCACAGTGTTTCTGGATTTCATGTAATTCCTTTCACTGTCAAGTTCTGAACCAAACATCACTATACTTAGCATTGCAAAGTTCACTGGGCCTGTTGCTGACTTCACAGCCTTTCAGGTCCATGCCAAAACAGACATCACAGATATGAATAGTGAAACATATGTAAATCCATCCATCATAAATAATTGCTTAGAACTGTGAAAAGACAAAGATATTTCATTTTCATTGCTAAAAAGGAATTACAATGTATGATCATATAATCATGGTTTGACATTCAAAATAAACCACAAACGTTCTATGTTTGAAGTCATGGAGAGGAAAATAGATGTGTGGGGGAGAACGTGGCACCAGGGTGGATTATCTGCACAGTGATTTGATTATTTTTATTTCAAAATACAAGTTCTCTCTACCACTGATTAGGAACACCATATTTAAAAGCTGCAGTTCATGTGGTGCCAGCTAAATATTGTCACTGTTTTGAGATGTGAGTAAAGAAACATTATCCTTCACAGAATACTGGTTTTCTAATAATCTCTGGCAGTTAATTTTTCTTCAAGGATTTTAATAATGCTGCTTAGATATATAAAACTGTGATAGTAATTTCTAGTAAGTGAATGCTGAAGTATGTTTTAAAAACTTTCAAGCTGATTATGAGGGTTTTAATTGCTCTTGTTTTTTTAGTCTCTGTCAATACATTATCAGTCACATAAATTTATATTATTAGTGGGATGTAACATGTTTGGTGGTAATTAAGATTTAGGTCCAATTTTCTTAGTGATATTTTCTCCTTGCATTCTCTATTTCAAAGTGATTTATTAAAACTGAGATTATTTGTCAGATTTGCTCTCTTTCCTAGCAAGAGTTGCCTTACCTTACTAATTTCTAATGGAATTGTTTTACTCACATGCCAAAAGCTGATTTCTCCATTTCAGGATAACAGCCTTACTTTCTAATACTGGCAAAGCAACTGTGACACAAACATGCTGTTGTGAGAAATGCTGGTCCAAAAGACCTCTAAGATAATATGAAGCGTTAGTAAAATATAAATGCAGTATATGGGAAGCAGAACTGGTAAGAAGAAAAAAGGCATATGAAAAATATTTCTAGAAAACTTTATAAAGATAGCTGATCCAGAACAGATTGGTTAGACAAAGTCTGTCATGTTGTAAGAGTATTTATGGCTTTTTAAACTCTCACATGCATTGCATTTTTTATTATCTTCTATCATACAGTTTATTAACAGTTGTTATTTCATCAGTACAATAATTCCATGCAAAATCTTCAGTCATTAGCAGTGTCATGCATTAAATTCACACCTGTTTCAATGGACATTTTGAAGTGTTCTTTTGATCTGAGCAGTAGTTATAGAGAAAAGGGGATGGCCAACTCAGGACAAACAAACAAACAAACAAACAAACAAAGCAGCAGACAAATATATGCTTTGAAATTGAACACATACATATATTAGTTTTTAATATAAAATGCCTTTGTTACTACAGAATATCTGATAGATAAATAGTGCATAAAAACTAGAGGAGAAATGGAAAATACCTAGAGCTAAAATGTTAGTCTAATGTGTGAATGCAAGTAAATGGGTACAAAGTACAGGTGATTAAACAGCAAGCATATCAGATCATTTAAGATCTTGATTGCAAGTTTGGTTTCCTTTTTGTTTTTCAGTCTCTGAGATTCTTTCAACTTTTCTGAAGTTCTGTTCACACCTTTTTTTCAATGCACTTAATCCTTTTTGTCGCAGTTTTTAAAGCACCTTTAATTCTGCAGTGTCATCTCTGGTACAGGCCAGGCACTACTGTCTGCAGTTTTCTGGATACTACTGCATCATTAATATTATGTAATGACATTTTTTAATGATCTGTCTTACATATTGATATACCATCCCATGCTTTAATATCTAGCAGTGCTGTAATCTTTAATGCATGTTTCCTTCTACCAATGTCATAAGGGAATACTATTACCTGTTATTTGCTTGCAGATAGAAAATCTTGCTGCAAGTCAGTTATGGGCCAGATTTGTTCAGGGTATTTAGGTACCTAATGATCCAGGCAAGTTCCTAGCGGAACTGACAGAAGCCTGAATGTGTAAGACCCATTATTTCAATAGGTGTTAGGTACTACATTTTTCAAAGTCACGCTGTGCCCTATCTGGAAAATACCTTTTAAAAATCTTAAAGAATTTTAAAAATGTCCCAAGTGACTTCCAAAAGTTACAGAAGTCTTTTGTCAAGTAGAAAGCTGAAGCCATGTCTCCTGATTCCAGGACAGCTCTGTTAACAGTGATCCATGAAAATCCTCTCATTTTCTATGAGTAAACATAAAATACTAACCATGTTGTTACTAGGTGTAGTAACAATGTCCTAGGGGGGTTAATATTATTGTAAATTGCTATTTTTTTCTAATAAGATGTTAGGCTTTATGCAACTTTTCAGTACTGATCTCCCTTACATATTAAACAACCAGCCTAGTGCAATAATTCATAAAATGGAAGTGAAACAAGTCTTTAATTACTAGGTGTTACTTTCTCTGACAAACATTAAAATTTGAGTGGACATATAAACTGATATACAGTCAAAGCCATTCATATACAATGAAGCATAAGAGAATTATTAATGTTGACGAAAATATTCAAATAACTGTACTTCCATAACATATGTGCAGGATCTGGTAAATGAGACTGGTAAAAAAGGAATTAATATAGGGTTTTTTTAACATGCACTAGGAATGATTTCTTTTTTGAGATGTTTCTTTGTTACAATTTCTCCAGACCTGGTACATGTCTGGCAGCTGGAGAACTGAAAGCAGTGCACTTTATTGTGATTAGCACAATCTCACTGTTTCCTTGTGCTCCCTAGTCTGCAAGCTCTTGTGCTGTCTGGTCTGCACGCACTTGCACTACCCTGCATTCTGTTTAGTCTGCAATTCAAACTGAAATTGGTGCCTTTCCTGTCTCAGTGCAGTGTGCAGCACAACATGCACCTTGTATACGTCAATATTTTGGAAATATTGTCACAAAATAATGGCTGAAACTATGCATGTAGTTGATTAAGTGGGCCTAATTATTGACTGCCTGTCACTTTTGAAAGGCAGAGTTTTTATGAAATACAACCAAATAATAATTCTGTATTTCCAATGACAGTAGCAATTTATGTCCATTTTTCAAAGGCATTGATGGCAAAAGGATGTTCACAGAGATGAAAGATCAAACGTCATCTCTTTGGGATTCTTGGTCTGTAAATAAACTGGATTTCAAAAGTTTTTAATCTCTTAAGCATGTTTCAGTACACTGATTACTGATTAATCAAAATGCATGTAACAATAACCTAATTATCTTCAAAGTTAGTTTGGTTTTTGTTGGGATTTATTAATTATATTAAAATCCAAAATGGAAAATGTTTCTCTTGAATGTCACAAACAACTTCATACTTTAACTGGAGCTTTTCCATATTAAATCAATTATCAATTTTCAATGAAGAAAAATTTGGTGGTTTCTTGAAGGTTTTTATTTTTTAGCACGAATTTAGAACAATTAATTGTCACAATATATGCTACATATGTAGTAAAAATATCTACCAGTCTGTAAATATTCTGATTTCTCAAATATGCATTGTGAAGGTCTGCATTCTTGCCCATATTCCATTTAATAAAAGTGGAACACATCTTTGCCAAACATGATAATTTTGACATATATACACCAAACTTCCACCCCTGGATTGCAGAAAAAATGCAACTTGCTACACAATATGCTGAAACATGAAGAAATCTCAGAAAAAAAAAAAAAATGGGCCACACCTTCTTTGCCTCCTTGGTATCCATTCTAATATGTATGTAGAGGCCAACCAAATAGCCAGTATGGAATTCACTCTTGTAATAAAGTACATACTAAAGTACTTATTATTAATATGCTTCTCCACTCCATTGCTATTGTTTAGTTATGTCTGCAAGATGCTAATTATTTTTTAGCTCCATCTTTACATTGTTCTTATAAAAATTTTACAGTGATAAAAGGGATTGCAAGGTTGTAGAAAATCAGACCAGATGCAAAATAATGAAGACTTAGGTTCTAGTATTTATCTTGCACTTTTGAATAGTGGTATTTCAGGTGTATGTAAATATCCTATCTTGATATATATTTGTTATATCCATTACAAGTTCAAATAATACAAACTTTAAATTATCTTTTTTTTTATCCCTGAAATTTGGAGGGTTTTGTTCATGTTTGCTATAGTTGTATTGGCCAACAGCTATTATTAATACTCAAGGCAGGGAATTCTACTTATGATTTCATAGCCATCTTTTGGTTCGGTGTATAACTCATGAGACACAAAAAGAAAATTTCTTTAAGTGGTTATTAGTGCTTAAACGAAGGACATTTTCTGGCTTGTATTCTTGATCTTCCTTTTGTGTCCAAATGTATATTTATTTTCTTTGGTTTTTTTTCTCCCGTACTTTTTTTGCCAAATGGCAATAGAGTGACTGCAAATGAAGGACTGGAGGATGTCCAAAAAATCATAGTCTGGTGTTTAGGAAAATACAGAAGACAAGTGGATTGCTTCATGAAGAATCAACAATTTCTGAGCCAGGAAGAATACTCTAGTTATAAACTTCATTGTAGTGTTTCTACCTAATTTTCTTTTTCTCTTTGGGAGGTTTTCAGGACTAGAAAGAGGAATAGAGCATTACATTCAATTGATGTACTTTGAGTGAAGTTGTGACTTTCATGACATTTTCTAAAAAACACAGGTTGTAAAAGACCTTCAAGATCATCTAGTCCATCTATCCAGCACCATCATAATAACCCCTAAGCCATATTCACACATGACATATCCAGACCCCTCTCGAACCCTTCCAGAGACAGTGACTCCACACCACCTCCCTGAGCAACGTCTTCCAGTGCCCAACTAGTAATTCAGTGATTTTTTTTTTCTAGTAACTAATCTGAACCTCCCCTGGTACAACTTAAGGCCCTTTCCTCTCCCTCTTTCACTTGAGACATGCCAGAAGAGAACAAATCCCTACTTCAGTACAACCCCATTTCAGGTTGTTGTACAGAGCAATGAGGCGTCCTGAGCCTCCTACTCTCCAGACAAAAGTATTCCAATTCCCTCAGCCACTCCTGTTAAAATGCTTTCTAGACCCTTCACCATATTTGTTACCCTTTTTTGGACACAAAAGACCAGTACAGACTAGAAACTTAGTGTAATAGATGGATTTTGAGAATGCCTACTACATGTTCTGAAAACAGGAGAAAAAGTATGGCCTCAGTCCAGACTAAGTATGAGAGAACCACTCAGTGTCTCAACTCCATCATACTATACCCCAAGCTTTTAAGTTTATTCTGTCCTTGTTGGTTTGGGTTTTTTAATGGTGGCCAAGCAGATTTTGAATGTTTCACATTCAAAATGCTCATATCTTCAGAGGTACTTTGACTCCAGTTCCTGTTGCTTCAGTAGCTTTGAAGTAACTTATTTAATCCCCCACTTATCACAGAACTTCTGTATGCCTAATACTTTCTAAAAATCCTGTACCTAAAAGGTGTATTTGGATAACATCAACACTTATCCAGTAGACAGAACAAATCACAAACATGATTTGCTACATATCTTTATGTATGGATTCATCACTATATGTTTGGGAGATCTGTAGGTGGAAAAAACTGGAAAATGTTTTATTAAGTTTTTTTACTAAGCCAAAATAGCATGTAGTAGTGATACATCATAATAATTATGAAAAGTATTTGAATTGAAATAGCTTGGCTTAAATTTCTTACACTGGATTTTTTTTTTAATAACAAGGATTAAACAACTATTGCTGAATAATGTGTGGTTTGTTGAAGGAATTGCATTTACTTATGGGTTTTCTCTGTTTGCTGGATGGGTGTTTAAAGAAGTGTGTGTATCTTGTCTTCCTGTGGATGTTTATTCCTTCCTTCCCTCTGGTTTTGTAAATTCACAAAATATGAATGCATCAGAAGCAGTTCACTGGCCGTGCATGAAACGGCTACGTGTGAAAACACAGTAACTGCTCTGTTTCTCATAGCTGAGCTCAAGCCAATGCAACTCTTTGTGCTATTAGGGATTAAACCTTCTCTATTTTGTGCTACAACGTCTGCAGAAAAACTTGGCATGCACATGGACCTTGTTTGTCATCGATATTGCTGGGAAAGGGAACTGCTTTCATTTACTGTACAAGGCTGCTGAAACTAAACCAGCTGGACCTCGGTTTTGGTGTGAGTTTTTTGTTTGGGGTTTTTTGTTTGTTTGTTTGTTTGTTTATTTGGTTGTCTGTTTTTAAGAGCAAATGTTCGCAACAATAATACTAAAATATTTCAGTATTCAAGAAACAGTGGATACAGTTACTCCTCTGTTGTCAGTGCATTTTGATAATGGGAAGTCAGTCTCTCATCTCTGTAGTCTGCTGCTGTTGGCAGGCTTCTGATGTTATTTATCCTGCATTTGATAATTCATCCTCATAAAGCTGACTTCTCTAAAAATCCTTGTTTGTGGGTCTAAAATGTATGAGATGAATTCAGCATGTGAATTCTGAATTGCATCAATTTCATCATATATAAAACATTATTTTTACTAGTGACACAGATTTTCTTGTTTAAAGATTCTAATGCATAGTTTATAATAAAATAAATGCTCAAAACTTTATGTAAATTTTGATAATTGATTCATGCAGCTTCACTTTGATTGAAAAATTTGTAAGCAGAGAAAATTCCTTTTCATTCTCTGAAAGTATATCATAAGGACCAAGGGATTCTATGATTATGAGACAAAATATTAGGGTAAAGATGAAATATCCATTATGCAGCATAATACCTAGCTAGTACGTTCTTACTTCTATGTCTGATCCTGAACACAAAAGTTTAATTTAATTTACAGTGAAATAATCCTACTAACTCTTTCCTGTTCTCTTCCTATTGATCTAAATGGCAAAATTCCCACAGGACTTGAAGAACCAGACAAATTTCTTAATATGAAAAGTTAATTGTGTGGCTAGATTCAATTACATGGGTATCATAGAACAAACAGCATTTACTTGCTCCCTTAATACTGTTGCCTTCCCTCCTTCCCTTCCAGAGGCCATCTAAAAAAAGCATGTTGTAAGCTAGAGCAGAGCTGCTCTACTCCTGTCTGTGTGTGACTTGTGTTTAACTTAAGTAAAAGCTTAGATTGCCTCAAGCCTTTTTTTTTTCCCAACAATTCAATGGTCCTTTCATCCAGATTTTATATATTTCATGGAGATCACCTAGCAGTGTGTGCATCTACTTTTACCAAGCACTTCAAAAGTAGTAAAATGCACATGCAATGTGTGCATATGTACAGAATGGGTTTTCTCTTCAGAAATTAACCAACATAATAAACAGATGTGCTTACAAAAAAAAAAGCACTGAGTAAGAATATTTTCATGTACCCATCAATTATACAATTATAAATCTGAAGTTATGTTTTAATTATTATACCATAGAACGTTTCAGTGTTGCATGCAAGAGCATATTTCCCAGAGACTATTTCCCAGAATATTTTAGAGCAAAAGCAATTCCATCTGAAAAAAAAATCCAATTTCTTTTCTTATTTTTTAGAAGATGATTTTCAAAGCTTATTAGGTAAAGTGGAGATATAAAAAGCCACTTGAAAGTACAAACAAATGAACAGGGAGGTGAAAAGCAAAGGAAAGCAAAGAAAATCAGAGTAAAAAATTATTAACCCTTTACAGCCATACCTTGCTCCCATTTCGCAGCAGAAAATGTCTTCAATGGCCTTATGTATAAAGCTGAAGTTTCATTAAAATACATAACAGTTCAGCACATACTTAAAATTAGGCAATTGAATTTATGTACTTCCTTGAATTACAGGCATTTTTTATACTTTTTCCGGACGTTTCTCAGCTATTATATGAAACATCTCTGTGTGACAGACAGCTTTTTCTACTCCTGGGGTATTAAAAAAAGTCTGTGGTGGGTTCACCCCTGGCTGGACACCAAGCACCCATTTAAAGCTGCTCTATCACTCCCTTTTTTGACTGAGCAGCGGGGAGAAAATATAAAAAAAGGCTCATGGGTTGAGATCAAGGCAAGGAGAGTTCAGTCACCAGTTACCATCATAGGCAAAACAGATTTGACTTAGGGAAATTAATTTAATCACCAATCAAATTAGAGTAGCATAATGAGAAAAAAACCCCCAAATCTTAAAACACCTTCCTTCACCCAGTCCTTCTTGCTGGGCTCAATTTCACACCCAGATTCTCTCCCTGCTTCTCCTCAGTGGTGACGGAGGATGAGGAATGGGGTCAGTGGTCAGTTCATCGCATGTCTCTGCCAATCCTTCATCCTCAAGAGGAAGACTCCTCACACTCTTGCCTTGCTTCAGTGTGGAATCCCTCCCATGGGAGACAGACATTGAAAACTCCTCTGATGTGTGTCACTCCCATGGGACACAGTTCTTCACAAACTGCTTCAGTGTGGATTCCCCCCAGGGTCACAAGTCCTGCCAGGAATCCTTCTCCAGGGTGGGCTCCTCTCTCCATGACACCACAGGTCCTGCCCGGAGCCTGCTCGAGCACTGTCTTCCCACAGAGACACAGCATCCTTCAGACACATCCACCTACTCCAACATTGGGTCTTCCATGGGCTGCAGGTGATTATTTTCTTCATAATGGCCCTCCATGAGCTGCAGGGGAGCAGCCTGTCTCATAGAATCTAAGAACCATAGAACAGTTTAGGTTGGAAGGGACCTTAGACATCATCTGGTTCCAAACCCCCTCTGCTATGGACACGTTCCAGTAGACCAGGTTGCTCAGAGCCCCGCTCAGGCTGGCCTTGAACACCACCAGGTATGGGGTATCCCCAACTTCTCTGGGAGGTGTGTTCCAGTGTCTCATCACTCTTACAGTAAAGCCTTATCAGTCTTACAGTCTACTCTAAACCTACCCTCTTTCTGTTTAAAGCCATACCCTTTTATCCTATCACCACGTCTTTACAAAAAGTCCCTGTTCAGGCTTCTTGCAGGCCCCCTGACAGTACCGGGAGACTGCTTTAACGTGAGCTACAGGCTATGGAATCCCAACTCTCAGCCCTTCTTCATAGGAGAGGCATTCCAGACCTCTGATCATCTCAGTGGCCACCCTCCGGACTCCTTCTTTTTATGTTGGGGACCCCAGAGTTGGATGCAGTACTCCAGGTGAAGTCTCAAAGGAGCAGAAAAGAGCAGGAGAACTACCTCTCTGGATCTGTTGGTCATGTTCCTTTTGATGCAGGACACAGCTGGCTTTCTGGGTTGCAGGTACACATTGCCAGCTCATGTTGAGCTTCTCATGCATCAGCACCCCCACGTGTGGCTTCTCCTCAGGGCTGCTCTTCATACATTCTCTGCCCAGCCTGTATTTGTGCTTGGGATTGTCTCGATCCAGGGGCAAGACCTTGCCTATGGCCTTGCTGAACTTCATGAGGTGCTCAAGGACCCACCTCTCAAACCTGCCCAGGTTCTGCTGGATAGCATCCCTTCCCTCCAGAGTGTTGACCACACCACAGATCTTGGTGTTGTCAGCAAACTTTCTGAGGATGTACAGGATCCCATGCCCATGTCACTGACAAAGATGTTGAAGAGCACCAGTCCCAGTACTGACCCCTGAGGACTAGCACTCATTACAGGTCTCCACTTGGACAGTGAACCACTGACAAAAGCTCTTTGTTACCATTTTCCCCATTCCTTACCCACTGAGTGGCCCACCCACCAAATCCCTGCCTCTCCAATACAGAGGCAAGGAAATTGTGCAGGACAGGATCAAATACTTTGTTGAAGTCCAGGCAGATGATGGCACTTGTTCTTCCCTTACCCACCAACACTGTAGTCCTGTCATAGAAGGTCATCAAATTTTTTTGGCATAATTTGCCCCTAGTGGAGCCATGCTGGATGTTGGTGGTCACCAATCGTCTACTTATTTACCTTAGCATAGCTTTCAGCAGGTTCTGCTCTGTGATCTTGCCAAGCACAAGGGTGAGATTGACTGTCCTGTAATTTCCTGAGTCTTCCTTATTGCCTTTTTTGGAAATGGGAGTTTTGTTTCCATTTTTCCAGTTAGTGGGAACCTCACTGTCCCACTATGCTGGATAGTGGCTTAGCAATTTTATCTGCCCATTCCCACAGGACCTTCAGATGCATCTCATCATGTCCCATGGACTTGTCCTAGATTCCTTGGGTGGTTTTGAACTTGATCTTCTCATACAGCGGACATTTATCTGTTCTCCCAGTCACTTCCTTTGCCTTTTGTGACTTGGGTGGTGTGTCTGGAGCACTTGCCGCTGAGGACTGATGCAGAAAAGTTGTTGAATATTTCAACTTTCTCCATATTCTGGGTAACCAGGTCTGCTGTCTCCTTCCACAGCGTGCCCACATTTTCCTCACTCATTCTTTCACTGCTGACATACCTGTAGAAGCTTTTCTTGTAGTCCTTGACATCCCTGGCAGATTTCTGTCAAGGCTGTAGCTTTCCTAACCTGATCATTTTCTGCTCAGACAATTTCTCTTTATTCCTTCCACGCTACCTGTCCTTGCTTCCATTCCATATCTTTTTGTATTTCAATTTGTCCAGGAGTTCCTTGTTCATCCTTTCAAGCCTCTGACTTCCTCTTGGTTGAAATACATCACTCCTGAGCTTGGAGGAGGTGATCCTTGAATATTAATCAATTTCCTTGGGCCATCTTGCCTCCAGGGCTTTATGCCATAGTACTGTACCAAGCAGATCCCTGAAGAAGCCAAGGTTTTCTTCCTGAAGTCCAGGGGTGAGCTTGCTGCACATCCTCCTCACTGCCCTAAGGATCTGAAACTCTACCAATTCATGATAAGTGCAGCCAAGGCTTCACATTCCTTCACAACCTGGAGCTTCACATTGCCAACCAGCCCCTCCTTTTTGGTGAGACCAAGGTCAAGCATAGCAACTCTCCTTGCTGGTTCCTCTATCCCTTGGAGAAAGCAGTTACCAGTAAGACATTCCAGGAACCTCCTGAATTGCTTATGCCCTGCTGTGTTGTCCCTTCAACAGGTATCTGTGGTTGAAGTCCTCCATGACAACCAGGACTTGTGAATGCAAGGCTGCTCCCATTTGTCTCTAGAGGGCCTCATACACTTGGTCTTCCAAGCTGCATGGCTTGTAGCAGACCCCTGTGTCTATGTCACCTGCCCTTGCCCTTCCTTTAATTCTGACAATCTGTAGGCTCTTGGTCTGCTCCTCAATCATTCTCAAGCAGACCTCCATGAACTCCAGCTGGTCTTTGACAAAGAGGGCAACACCCCATCCTTGACTCCTCTACCTGTCCTTCCTGAAGACCTTGTATCCTTTCATTTCAACACTCCATTCACAGGAGACATCCATCCCAGCAGGTCTGCACGTCACACAAGTTAGATCACATCCCTGTAGGCATGTGCACATTTCTAACTCCCTTTGTTAATTCCCCATGCTGCTTGTGCCTGCACAAAGGCATTTGAGTTGGAGCCCCAGTGAAGCTGCCCTACGGTCTGGAGTGGCTGGAATTCCTTTGTGCTGTTCTTCAGCACAAGAGGGACCTGCAGTCCCTCTCCAGGCTCTGGGCATCTCTTGCTGGCACTGGCATCAAGCTGGTAGGAGTGGGATGGCCTGAGGTTCTCTTTCCCCTGGCAACTTCCATTTTTCCAACTTCCATTTTTCCAACTTCCATAGTCCAGCTGTCTAGTTACAGCAAAATCTAACAATTCATTTCACTGAAAACAGCCAAAAAGGGTGTTTTCAGTGAAAATGCAGGCTACCTGCTTATGTAAACAAGCTTGTTTATAGTCTACAGAGTAAGGTTTTTTTTCTTTTAAAAGGAAGCATTATTTTCTTTGTGGACACAATATCAATATGTAGCTATTGTACTGCCTTTTTAAGGTGTATACATTTTTGCTTGGGATAATATAGGGGGTAAGATTTTGAAAGCCCTTAGTATTGACCTAATCTTGCTCTCATTTAAGATACTTCTAGTGACTGCAAAAGAAGGGATTTCTGTCAGGCCTGAGTGCTACTGCAAATCCTGTCCATTCTTTTTAGTTGTACTTGTGCATTTTTTGTTGTTTTATGAATACAAAATCTCATATAAAAACCTTAATGGAAATATTCATGACTTATGAGTTAGACATTTCATTAATGCCAACAGCGAGTGACCAGAAACTGCATCTTCAAACAAACACTTCATACTAAAAGTGCCACCTATCCATTTCAGTTAAAATTGCCTATTCTGAATGAGGATAAATAAGTTGATATGGTTTTGAGAGACTGACAGGAAAGATCCTTGATACTTGAATGTCACAAAATATAGGCTTACTCTAATAATTGTTTTTAGAATCAGTAACTTATGCAGATAATTTTTTTGTTTAATATAATGCAATTTAATTTAATTTAAATTTTTAATTAAAATTTTAGAATTTTTTAAAAATTAAACACTTTATAATGTAATTTAAATAAGTAAGTAATTTTCAAGTAAAGGTATAGAATTTTAAAATCTCTTAATTAAACATAGGCCACCCTATTTCTTTTGTGAATTCTTGTGCTCCAAATCCTCTAATCTGCATTTGGAATGAGTTAATTTAAAAGTATATTATACAATTTGAGTTGGAAAACTCTTTAACTGCATAAAAATATAACTGCTGTACCTATTGGAGGTTGTCTGGATTTATCTCTCTAATTTAAATTTCATTCCACTGTCTGCTGGTCTGTCAGTCAGATTTACTTCTCTTCCTTCTCTCAGCAAAAGTACTTGAACAATATGAATGACAGGTAACTTGGTCTTCCATAAAAAAGAACATTTAGATTATTACAGAAATTTGGGCATGGAGGAGCTCTAGATCAAATTTCTTTAGCATTTTCAACATTTTGAAATATTTCAAAATCATAAACACCAGAGAGCCTGGAAACTTCAGAGAGTTCAAGTGTTCAGGGAATGTACTGAGAATGACAAGTGCAGGAAGGGAGTAAAGATGGTGAGCTGCCCGTATGTTCTACATTTGCAATTTTCCTGAAAATGATAAGCAAGATTCTTGATGAAAAAGGCCCTTTTAGAATTAATTCCATCTTAGTGCTCTTCATGTGCTTTTTTTGTAGTGAATACTTACTTTGTTTCAGCTTTTTTTTCCCATTTGTTTATAGTTTGGATAATCTAATGAAACATTGAGAGTATCTGCTGTACTGAATTAATTCACACGGCCAATATCTCTGTAGCTGAAGGAAGGATGGGCCTGGGAGGTGGCTACTTTGAGTGGTACTAATGTGGGTAGGATTGAGAAGTTTGCTGGAATTGCTGTTTTTGTGTAGAAAACCAGAAGCATATAGCTTCCAGAAAAGTCAGTCTCTTTTAAGATGTAGAACTCACTTTTCAATTATTCCTGGTTTTGTTTAATTTTCTGTTTCTGTGCTGCATTCTGTTTATGCTTCTCCTTATCCCCTTTTCCCAAGAGGTGGTTGGAGTTCTTCTCACCTTTCTTAGACATGTTCCATGCTCAGCAGGCTGATTTATTTCAGTTTTTATACAAATTTCCAAAGGTGAAGATACTGGTCTTTGGCTTAAATCCGTGTTGTAGAAGTGACCCTTCCAATGACTGCTGTGGAGCAACTTCAAGTAGAATTCCTTCTGTGTGTGTGTGTGTGCCAGGGTAACTGTCAAGGGAAAAAAGTTAAGCTGCAGGAATGGGAGGAGAAGTAAAATGGAGCTTTCAGATTTGCTCTAGATGAGAAATCCCTACCTATGCAATCTTTTTTCTGTTTTCTTTTTTTTTTTTTTAATATTTATATATTTATTCTTATTTGGAAGTGGAATAAATAAGAAGAGAACACACTCACAACTGTCATTTGGGTAGAATAATATATAAATCATTCTGATTATCAGTATCAAATTGGAAGTCTAGATAAAAAGAGTGAAAAGCTAGGACTTTTCAAAATAATACGTACAATTTTTATTAGATAGAAATCAAAATTTAAAAACAAAAAACCTGGTGTAAAATCTAGGTCAGTTATGGTGTGATGACAAGGAAAGCTGAGATAAGAAAAGGGAAACCAAGCATAGTGGTTGCTTTAAACCTGCATTAAATTCATGCTTTCCCCCAGTGGAAATGGTAATTAATCTTTCCGTCTTGGAAATTTAAACATTCTTCACATTTCACCAATCCACCAGCTCTGCTTTATGACCCAGGTATTTGTCCTATTAGTTTGCCATGTCTGTAATTGTGCTGCAAGCAGTACACGTATTACTTGCTAAGGTCAATGAACCGCTAATTTATTCTTACTTTAGGAATCCGTCAATGACCAGCTTAATTTTGTGCAGGTTGCTTTCTGCTACTGAAATACACTAATTTGCACTATGGAATTGTAGCATCATTTCCAGGACCCATCAAATTTGCAATTAAAAATCTGTTACAAGTTAAGTGGCATTGATTTAAGCACTTTATTTTAGGTGTCCCATTTGAAAAAAATTACCTGTCTAATTTTAATTGTAAAATTTTCAATGGTTTAACTGATTACCATGTTAAACACTAAAATTATTTTTTTTAATGGGGGGTAAATCATTAAATCTATAAAATTTACTTGCATTTATAATAATTTTTAGTGATATTTACTTCACAATAAGGTTTCAATACAAGCTAAAATATCCACTCGTGTCTAGTTTTTACTGTCTTTTTGGTTACCTATTCACTATGATTTATTTCCATGAAACTTTCTAGTTCATGGAAATAATACTAAAACTATATTTTTAAGTCATAAAAGGAAACAAAGGGTCCTTTCAATGTTGAAATGACTTCATATTCAAGCAGGTAGTATTCATGTTTCTGGTTGCCAATATGCTGTATCAGCACTAAAGTGACTACGTTGTATATTTCGGAAGGTTCTTATTGTTGCTGCAACTTATTTCACCTCTATTATGGAAATTTATTAATGCCATTAAGAGAACATTGTTCTGGATTCAGTTAATCCTCAGCCTGGAAAAAATGCTGCAACTTTACACATAGTGATATCCTTGACATAGCTGCAGAGCTGATCTAGGTTAATGTAATTGTTTGTGTGCAAGACCCTTGGTATTGACCTGAGACATCAAATTCTGCCTTTACTAACACTTGTATAAATCAGGAGTAGGTCCATTGATTTCAATTACTCAGTATTTACAGTGAAATGAAACTGAGAACATAATTTACCCTATATATATATATTTAACCTTGACACAAACATGTACAGTCCTTATTTACTTGACTGAAGCAGTTTGAGAATTCCAGAACTATATTGTAAGTGGAAAACAATGATATCCCAAAAAGGTAAAAGTTAGAAAAAGTAGCTGAACAGCCATTAAAATTTAGTGAAATCACAATTTTATCTTTTCTTCTTCCCACAATAATATCATCTGCTTTCAATTTCATAATTTCTTACCAGACGTAGTTGTATTTAGAGTCACTCTTTTGGGTGACTGTGGTACAGTCTGGATTACTCTTTGTCTTCATGATGAACTGTTCTCAATTATGTACTTTTGTGTCCAGTTTCTGCTACTTAACTTGATGAAAGCAGAGGAGTTAACCCTCTAGTCTCTTAGGAGAGATTGAAAATTCATCTAAAGCAAAAAGCAATTATTCTTTACATGGAGTTTTAGTATTTATAGTAAGCAGTGGTTAATCTAAGCCTTAAAAATATATATAAAAATTGAGATTAGGAAGATATGTTGAAATGCAGCTTCAGGTTTATACATCATATGTAGGAAACACAACTAATGCTGTCTTTCACCCTGTTTTGGAGACTAAAAGTAAGTATTTATCAGTTTTTCATATCTAATAAGGCTATAATTTCTAGTCCTATATAATATTAAGTTTTTCCATGAAAAGAATCCACATTCTTGCTTATGCCTGCAAAGAACCATACAGACCACAGTGCTCTATAAATTATGATATTGGATATTCCTTGTGCCTCAACTTTGACTGCTTCAGCTGACTAAAACCGAAAGTTTATTTTAAAGTCTACAGTATTCTCCATAGAAATTATTTTCATATTTTTTGCCTACAAAATGTGTTTTATTCTCCCTTCCATAAATAAAAATTCCTCTTGATATGGATATAATGATGTTTGCTAACATTACGTATATGTGGTTAATATTTTCCCATTTTCTGTAGCTGTCTTTAAACTGTATTCCCTGTCCAGAATATAACAAAAGATGATAGCATGAAGTACCTATCTGGGTCATCACAATTAAATTGTATAGAAATAGATAAAAGAAAACTTTAAAGAAAATTGGTTCCTTTCCTCTGCAGAGACTTGTTCCTCCAGGGTTTCCTAAGGATGGGCATCTTTAATCTTTAAATCCAGACACTGTGCTGAAACTATGTTCCAGAATAAAAATATTTTTGTACAGTAAATACATTTTGCAAAACTGAGTATTGTAGCTGTCATATTCATCAGGAAAATCTCAGCATAGAAAACTATTTCTCTGACTTTGAGCCTACACTTACATTCACACACATCCTTCTGATTGGGAGACACAAACTTGTGCTGCTCAAGGTGGGTCAGATTTTGGGGTTTTTTAGCCTCTCCCTCATGCACATAGCAATAAACCTCAACTAATTTATTTTTTCATAATAACTAGTATATTTTCTTCTATAGTAATCCTCTTTCAAGTAAAAAACTGCAAGATTTTAAAGACAGAGAGGTGACAGAAAATAGAGACCTGCATCTAGTAATAATATCAATAGTGCTTAAATAATTAATTTACAGCTCTCTCTGCATCAGCAAATGCCTAACCCTCAACTCAAAGGTCAATAAATTTTATGTAGACATAAGAAGCAAGTGGTAGAAAACTCACATTTAATTCTGAGTTTAAGGCAGAATGACCTTTTATTCAGACATCATGATATCAAAAATCACTGAGCTCTTTCTCTGATTTTTATCTGGTACTGATAAGCATTTGCACAGGTATTAACATTGCAGTCGCTTTTACATGGCCACAGAAGTGCTTCCCCTTTAAGAGCCAGGTATTTATCTTGAAGAAATATATTCTGTATATCCTGATGTTGTGAATTTGACCTTATGAAACCATGTCAAATTAAGATTAATTAAATTTGTACATTTATATCTACTCAGTCCCTTAGAAGTTTAAAATAATCCCTTCTGCCTGCCTCAGATTTTACCATCTTTTCCTGTGGTGAGCAACTTGAACAGAATTCCTAACATTTTGCAAGGCTTCTTGAATGAGGAGGGGATGAAAATCAGAACAAAAAATTGGTACAGGACTTCAGAGGATGCTAGATTGCTTTCTCCTATGAATAATCCTGCTAGTAGGATTTTTCAGGACTGAGTGAAGGTAACAGAAGCACTTAATTGCCCTTCTAGTTTATAGGTGATAGGTAGATAACAGCTAATCTGTACCACGTACATATATGTACTAACCTCATACTACTTTGTAAATTTTACTAGCTAAACTTGAGGCTGAAACATGCCACTGTTTCATAATGCATTGCTTTTGCCCTCTGTGAAGTAGTGCAATATCAGAAATCCAGTGCCATCAATCCCTCCCAATGCAAATTACCAAGAAAATTAATTCCAGATGTGCTCACTCCTCAAAACTACCTGAATTTTGATGAGAAATGAAAATGAGCATATTAGAACTGAGTAAATTTTTGACCTGCCTCCAAACTTGGAAAGTAACAAAGCCGTGAGAGGAAAACTGAGAAACAATACTGGAGGAACGTATGGTTGCAGTAGAAAAGTTTTCAGAGTTTTACAGCAAGGTTATAAACTAAGGAGCATTCTCACTATTCATCCACAAGGCCAACAATTAGGGACAAGTAGCCTTCACACTACTGCTCAGCCTGAGGATAATGTTGCAAAGAATTTTCTCATGAGTATCTACTACACATATGAGGGAAAGATCTATTGCACACAAAGTCTTGAAGCAATCTACAAAGTAAGCATTTCATTACTAGAGAGTTAAAATAGTTGGATGTGAATGGAGAAGGAATACATCCTTCAAAAAGCTACACTGCAAGATACTTTTGCTTCTCTTTCATAACCATAGAATTTTTCACCTACAGCAATTTATGTCTCAGTGTGATAACCACTCAGAACAACAATCCATTGCTTAGGTATTTCCCTCACTGATTGTAATGCCCACCCTCATCAAGCACTTTCTATCATCACATGGCAGAATTAACTGCTTTAGAAACTATGGAAAATAGTGTGTCTCTAATGTATGTAGTCAGGGCCTGTGGGATACAGATATTCCACTGCTTAAACTAAAGTGTCCTAACAGCATATGTTTGGTATAGGTAAGGAAAATTAACCTTAATTAGAGAAAGACTTAAAAAATTGCTTTATACTTACTGCCACCAACTTTGATTTGAAATAATTTGAATCTTTAAAAAGCAAAGTTAGGAAATAAAAATATAATATTATGTCATCATTTATTAAGGAAGTAGAGGGGAAAATATCTATTTAGTTCATGTATCTGTGAGCTCTCTTGGTGTTCTTAGCATTTCTTCCCTGACCTGGTCTCCTTTACATCTTTTTTTGTATTTCTTCTTGATTAGTTTCAATCAAACAGGTGTTTTCAATGCAAAGCAATGCTCTCATCCAAAATAATTTGGGCTATTGGAGAAAATAAACCAGAAAAAAGATAGCAAAATAGGAGCAAATTAGCATTTTAAATGGTTTCAGTTTATCATGTGTATATTTAAAAGAAATCTTATCAATTCAGCAGTAGCAAGCAACAGAATTGTTTATTGTGGTGATGGTTTGAATCTGGCTGGATGTCAGGTGCCCACCAAAACCACTCTATCACTCCTCTTGCAACTGAACAGGGTGAAAAAACACAATGAAAGACTGGAGGGTTGGGATAAGGGCAGGAGGGGTCACCCACTGATTACCATCACAGGCAAAAGAGAATTGAATTAGGGAAATTAGCTGAATTTATTACCAAGTGAAATCAGAGCAGGATAATGAGAAGTAAAGAAAATCTTCAAAACACCTTCCTTCCAACCCTCCCTATTTTCTAGCTCTACCTTCTCCCCCTCAGCAGCACAGACAGACAAGGAATGGGGGTTACAGTCAGCTCATCACAGGTTGTTCCTCCTCAGGGAGAGTCCTTCCCCTGCTCCAGCCTCAAGTCCCTCCCACGGGAGACAGTTCAGGGACTTGTCAAAAATGAGTCCTTCCCATGGGATGCAGTTCTTCATGAGCTGCTCTGTGGGGTGCAGCCTTTCAGGAACAGGCTGCTTCAACATCAGTCCCCCACAGGGTCATAATTCCCACCAGCAGTCCTGCTCCAGCGTGGGCTTTTCTCTTCACGATTCTGCAGATCCCTGCTAGGAGCCTGCTCCAGCATGGGCTTCCCACGGGGTCACAGCCTTTTTTGGGTGCATCACCTGCTCCAGTGTGGGTTCTTCCAGGGGCTGCAGGTGGATCTCTGCTGCCCTGTGCCCTCCAAGAGCTGCAGGGACACAGCAGTGTCACCACAGGCTGCAGGGGAATCTCATCTCTGGTGCCTGAATCACCTCCATCCCCTCCTTCCTCACCGACCCTGTTTCCCTCATATATATCACTCTTCATCTGCAATTATTTCTGTTCAATAACTTTTTTTCCCCTTCTTAAGCACGCTGCTGCAGAGACATTATTCCCATCTGTGATGGGCTCGGCCTTGGCCAGTGAGGGGCTGTTCTTGGAGCCAGCTGGCATCGGCTCTGCCAGACACAGGGAGCTTCCAGCAGCTTCCCACTGCAGTCAGCCCTGTAGGGCCCCAGCCTCTACCAAAGCCTTGCCACACTTGTTAGGGAAAGGGATTGTGGTGATCCATGAAAAGAACTGAAAGTATTTGTCTACATATAGAGTAAGTTATTACTATTATGCATAATATGTTTTGTTCCTCTACTTTCCTTAAGAACTGTGTTTTGGTTTGCTTTTATTTTCCCAACCTTCCCAACCTACTTTCTGTTGAGATATTTTTAAAACTTGCTTAACATTGTACTAAAATCAGTGAGTTCATATCCATCACATCTTTACTGAATGCCTGTCTTATGTTTAAGTTGGATGTCCTCTTCTCCCCTCTAAAAACTACTGGGAAATAAAATCCTTGAGAAATATTAAGCATAAAGGGATCATGTCTTAAGTTCATAAATTTCCAAGGAATTTGACTGCAGAATATGCCAAGGAAGTTTTACTGCATGCTACCTTGTCTCTCCTTCAAGAATTTAATTTACTGACTAATAATTAATTAATAATTAATTTACTGACTAATTCATATAAGCCAGTCTAAGTTTTACTGTGCTTTGTTTTTAGGGATGTAATAGCAATGTGAGGAAAATGACAGTTTTTAACAAATATATGGTTTTCAAATGCAAAAAACATATGTGTAATATTAGTCATGCCCCAGGCTATATTAATGGTGGTAAGAAACTTGTATTATTTTCCCATGATAAAAAAGCTTAGATAATAACATAAATTACCACTTCCTAAGAAAATACTCACTGTAAAAACAAATTGTTGTAAGGGAATCCATGCAAGGCCCATTAAAGGAATTGACTTTTTTGCCCAATGTACACCTGAGAGGATGAATACACTTATGGGAACTTGTTATGCTAAATGTTTGCTTTTGAGCCATGTGTTGTTATTAAATCACTAATAGCAGAGGATTGACAAACCTAGGAAGGGTAGTGGGTAGCCATTTTTTCTTCTGTACTGAAGCTGGTGAGAGTCTAATATTACTACTTTTAGTCTTTCTTAGGTTATTTCCTACAGTTTTTCAGGAAAGATTGTGATGTACCAGCACCCTCATAAAATAAAACAGTGTTTTCTTTTGTTTGTTTGTGAGAAGATGTCAATGTACGTGAACTGATGTGCTGATTTTTCTTTTGTGTTCTTTGTTACCTGCTAGAGCTAATGGATGCATAGTTTCATTCAACAGCTCTGCATGTGTTGGAGATTTTCTACCTCTTCCTGGTCTTGTTTTGCATTTTGATGCCTATGGAAATACTACATACATAGTGTTATGATCTTTATTCTGTTCACCATAGAATTCCTACGCTGTCCTCTTCACAGTTTTGGTATGTTATGTAGGAAGAAAGATAACAACTACTACTGCTGCTACCATTTCATCTGCAAATATGCTGAGGGTATAATCTGTACAATCATTCAGATAATTAATGAGGATGTTAAAGGGAATGGGGCTCAGAATTGAGCCCTGGGGTGCATCACCAGTTACTGCACTCTAAGTACAGTTCATGCTATTGATCACCACCCTCTGGTCCAGCCATCCAATTCTCCTTACTCTATGCTCATCTTACCCACACTGCACCAACATCTCTGTGAGGACTGGGAGACATCACTCTGGGAAAAAGAACTATTTCAGGAGTACCTCATGATGGACAGATTGTCCTGCAGAAAATGCAGTCACTATATTTTAATTTTTTTTCATACTGCATAAAGTAGAAAATAAAGAGTAATGACTGTTATCACCCATCAACTAAAAAAATGGAAAAACATTAGATTTACTAAAAAAAAAAAACTATTAAAAAAAATTGTGCACTAAGAAGCAAGGTTAAAGAAGGGGAAAAAACAGCTTTAGAAAATGTATTCTGATATTCTGATGGCTATTACAAAGTCCACATTCTAAAAAAAATTAGATAACCTTCTTTTATCTCTGCTGGAGGTCTGTTTAAGAACTAGAATAGGAACTTTCTACATTCCAGTAATTTCTAGATACACAGGGTTTTTTACAAGTTTCTTTTTGAAAATTGTTGCTAACTGTAGCCAAATTATCCAAATTCCACAGTCTTTCAGGAAAGCATTAAAAAAATGTTATTCAATGTATCAAAATAATAAAAAAACTCTAAATTTAATATTTTAGAATCTAAATTTATAAATTGCTTAACAAGAATTAAAACCTAAATCTATTATCTAAATAATAATGTATTGTTTAAGAACCATAACATAGTCAGTGAATGGCATCTTGTTTTTTGAGGGAAATGTCTTTGGCATTGCTTGTTCTTTCTTTGTACATTTATATTTCTTTCTAATGTTTCTGGAATTTATCTACTTGTCAACAAGCAGATAATAAATGATAAAGGAATTTTAGGGTTTAATAGAAAGATAGTAAACACCTTGTAGTAAATATTAGCATCTTAAACCAAGTTGTGTGTGTGTGTCTTTTTGCACTCTATCACAATCCAAAAGTAAGAGCATGTTCTGTATTTTTTGGACTCCCTCTGCTAGTTTTATACCAAGAAGCTAAACACGACAGATGCAAAACAGAGAAAAGATACCCAAGTCTGTATGAATGCAGTTAAAAATACCCAGACATCTTTAATTTATGGAATCCCAAGCAGATGGTAAAATATGTTTACTGAACTCTTGTCTCTTCTTCTCTAAAGAACCAGAAGCTTTAAATATCACAGCATGTTTCAGAATCTGGCAGTGAGGATGTGAGTTTTCTCTGGTTTCTTCTTCGATTTTTTTTTTTTAAGTCCTAATAAGATGTTCTTAAATTTGGAACACTGTTAAGATTTTTGATACCTACAAATCAGACTCAAATTATTTCTTTGAGGTCTCTATAGATAAAATATAGATAATGAAAAATTTACTTTTAAAAATGGTATAAAAGAAAAGATGTTTTCTTACTACTTTCAGTGTCTGTACAACAATTAGATTTAGGAATTATAATTTAACACACAGAATTAGGCTGCTTTGAAGGCCAAAGTTACAATTAAATTATATATTTTTTATTCTTGCATAACAGGATTAGAGTAGGATAATTTCATTATTTTTGTATATAAGGGCAATGTGGTGTTTGTCTGAAACACATCTTCCAGATAGACATTCATTCCTGCACTGAGACAACAAAACACATGAGTCTTGCAGTCACTGATGGTTTGTTTCAGTCACTTACTGGGGATCATCTTAGAACATTCCTTTCTATTTCCTTCAGTTCAGTTCAGTCAAGATGGTTTACTTTTCCTTCATTTTTATTGTTTTTATTTCTTTTCTTGTGTAGATTCTTGATTGTAATTCAGTTTCAGAAACTGAATAACATTCATTTAAGTGATTAAAGGAAGAGTAGTAGTAGAGAATCAGAACTATTGTTACGTGATATCAGTAGGTGTTATCAGATAACACATATTGGATGCCTCTTGTGCATCCATGTGGCTCCATGTCCAGGCTACTGTTTCAGAAATGTTTGCTAATATTCCTGTCTGAGGACTATACAATAGTAGTGTACTACATAGCAAGATAATTATTAATAATTATACAGAGCTTTTGTGTCCTCACAGCTAGTTGTGTACTTGTTTTGAATTATTCTGAGAACTTATCTGGTATTCAGAAGTTCCAAATTACTAATTTTTTTTGTTTCCACAATCTTCAAGATACTGGAGATGACACTGTTGGACTTCCATATGAGGTTGTTGCAGAATGATTAGATGCAATATGTGTGAAAGGCTGTGTGTGCAACCTGTGTGAATCTATCTGAAATGATAAAGTTACAGTCTAAATCTTCTGAATGCTTCTTCATAAAAGTGACTGTGAGAGCTTCCTTAGAAGTCTGTCTAAGCCAGAACAGGAGAGACCAAGCTGTGTGGCTGGGCAATGTGCAGGAAGGAAACAGCAGGCAGTTTCTCCGGAGACCATTCTTCAGGATTATTTCTCTCAATAAATTCTTGAAGTTCAGTTTCCAGATGAACAAAGAAAAATGGATTTTTGCATGCTACATTTTTATGAGATTTTTAATGGATTCTGAAGGAACAGACAACCCACATGAAGCAGAAGCAGAGTACCGCTGTTGTTACCTTTCCAAGACTCAAAGTGAAACTCCTGCCCTTTTTAGCTTTCATTTCAAAAATGTTGTTGGTGTTACTGAATTAAGATTTTTTTTCTTCCATCTCTGAAGATAGATAGTATCATGAGAACCAACAGCAAGAGAAAGTATTCTCATGCAAACAACTCTGTATTCTGAGTGTTCTGAATGAGAGCTATAGTAGCAATTCAGGGATGACTAAGCCTCAAAGTTTGAGTAAGGAATGTGTGTGCATGTGGATACATGTGTACATATCCCATTTTACATATGGAAAAAATAAGGAACTATATGAAAGCTGAATTTGATCTACCTCAATCCGCAGGTTTTCCATTCAGCAAGTATGATCTTAATAAAGAGGAAGAGTATGTTTAAAGATGTAGTACTATACAATCAAATTTGACAGCAGAGAAGAAAACTGTGGTTTGAGCAACCAGGTTACAACAATAAGTAAAAGTCAGAATCTACAATTCTTTGATACATTTCAATATATGCTTTAATATATACATTATTTTGATCTGCTTAAAGACTTCATTTTTTTTTCTTATACCTTCCTAAAATTTGCATTTCTTTGATTCCACAATTTTTAATAATAATTTATTTATTAATCATTATATTGATTCTTTAGAAAGTTTTCTGACCTTCTAACTGGCTACAGTAAGGTCAGATCTGTATAAACATAGGGTTATAAATAATATTTGACAGTATTGACATGTGTAATTTAATTTATTCCTTTGAACAATGCCCTCTGAAATGCTGACATTCTGAGCTTTTGAAACATGAACGCTGCTCTGTGAAAAATTCTACAAAATGGTTTTGGAGAAAGTGAAGGTGTGAAGAATGAACATTAGGAGGAAATTTGGAAACAGGTTTCCTGAAAAATTAGGTTATGAGTATAGTATTAATTGCCCTCTTAGATGTTCCATTAAGCATAAGGTTGAGAATTCACATCTTTTATTTGTGTTAAGCACTTTTACTGCCCTTCTGTGATTGTTAGTTATAAGCATTTGAACTGCACACACAATTAAATATTTTTAAAATTAGCTGTTCTGGAACTCCAGCTTTTATTCTCAAAAATGTCTAGAACTAAATGTCAGGAACTTGACTAAAAATAAAGGTAGGGATATGAGAACTGGAGTCATGAAAAGTATGTCTTTAGCTGTGTCCACTTGTAACAAAGACATCAAAACCCAACTTGTCATTGTCTCTTCCTCCATTGTCTCTTCCTCCATTTCATCCACTGAATTAATAAAAGAGAGCCTTTTTACTAAGTCAGTGACCTTAATGAAAAAGGTAAACAAATACTTTACAGTCTAGCAGGTATCACTGGCTCGGTGATTTTAGGATATGGAAATGTTTTGGTTAAGCAACCTGCACCTTGGTCTTTCTGAAGGAACCAAAACACTTACATGTGGTTATGAATTAATTCATAGCAAGGCTCTGTTTTAGTATAATCAGAGTGGGGAAGTAAGCTGGTTAGAGGCATTTAATCCCTTATCCCTGGCTTGCCTATACCTTGCACATGGGTTTTGACCAGAACTGCTGGAATTCCTTTCAAATAAGTTAAAATTATAATAATTTTCTTTATGAGCAATTTACCTGTACAGTCAGATAAGTTATGGATTCTCTTCCTTGTTTTTGAATGCATCAATTTGTGAACCTGGTGTATCTATTCTATGCACATCATCTTTCTGCTCCTGCGGGTATAGAAGGTGGACTTGTAATAGCTATCAAAATACATTTTCTAAAGTTTTTTTCCCCCCTTCTTTAACCTTGTTTTTTAATGCACAAGTCTTCAACAAGCCAAGAAAATGAATCTAGTCAAATACTTATCTGATTTTCCCATGAAAAGAAGCACTGTCAAAATAGGACAAAATGTCAAAGCAGTGGAAGAAAAACAAAGTGCAATGATAAAAATAGAGCTCAACTCTGTTGTGAATAGAATGTCTAAGTATATGTGTGGACAATGATTTAAACTTGTACACTTGTAACAGTACCCTTCAAGATCAAGACAGTCAATACTCTAAATCTCATCTGTGTAGGACAAAGTTCCTCCCAAGTGCTGACTTTGTCTTTAAAACCCTATTTCTGTATCCGTTCCTAAATAATAACACTAATTGTGTTCCTTTTCCTTCTCTGATGATTTTTAAGAAAAAAACTCATTGCAAATCTACCTTGTAATTAAGTGCACTAAACATTGTTATACAGTATTTACACTATATTAGGGGATTTGCAATTTGTTGGTTCCTAATTTATTTCTTTAAGTAGTGATTATATCAAAGCCTGCAATAAGGAGTCTTTTCTTGCTGTGGAAAATTCTCTCTATAAAAACATATATTTATGTTTATGTGAGTACAAAGCCATAGCCTTCAATGCAGATGTAGTTTGGACAGCAAGAGATGCAGAATCAAATAAACATTATTTTCTGTTACATTAATGTAAATTCAGCAACTATATACCAAATTCTGGGTTTAAATTACCTAAGAGACTTTTGAGGGAAAGATGAAAAAAGGAGGTGATCAGGACTTCTAGAAGTCAGTCGAAGGTAATTTCAAAGATGCAAAACATGATGTGCAGCTCAGCAGAGAATCTGGGCCATAAGTACCAGGGGTAAATTGCAGCTGACTGATCTGATTTTCTTCCATGATAAAGTGACTGGGTATGCAGATGGGGAGAGAGCAGTGGATGTCATTTACACTGACTATAGCAAAACCTGTAATACTCTCACCCACAGCAAACATAACAATCTGGTGGAAAATCACATGGGTAAAAAATGGGAAAAATCACATGGGAAAAAAAAGGGAAAATCAGATGGGTAAAAACTCTTTGGATGAGTGGACTCTGAGAACGTGGTCAGTGGGTCAGACACTGCAGAGGACAATAACAAGGACAGGGTCTTGGGCCTTTTTTACTTGCCACCTTTATCTATGACAGGAAGAAAGTTGTGAAGTTTCTAGGTGACACCAAACTAGGAGGGAATTAAATGTAAAAATCAATACTTAGTAAAACCTCTTTTAAAATGCTGTAATTCAACACAAAACCGAAATTACTTAGGATATATTAGAAAGAATAGAGTGAATTAATATGGATGTGAGGTTACTTCATTAATCTACTATAAAATACAGCAAATTGTGTAGTCAGAAAGATATAGAATCTACAGAAAGATAAGCATAGTGCGGCTACAACTCATAGGTCATTCTCTGTGTTATTTAATTTAATAAGAATGTAGGAGAAATATCTGTCTAGACCTCAATTTCAAATGATCAAGTTTTGGAAATGTAAATAGGACCTAAATAAAACTGTTCCAAATATGTAGGTAACGATCTGAATATATGATTTGAATTTCCAGTTTGGGAACACTCAGAATTTCACACTGAATTTGTAGATAAACTTCTAAAAATGTCTTCTTTTAATGTTTGGGGTTTTTTTATAATTCTTTTGGTATTTACCATGCGAAGTCCGTGTCCATCTTTTACACCTTTAACAGCACAGTTGCTGTTAATGCAGACCTTGTTTTAAAAACCTTATAAACTTTTATTAACCAAACCTCCTTCTGATTGGTATCACTCAGTGCATAGTCTTTCAGTGGAACATTTCAGTATGAAAGCTTTTTTAATGGAGGAAAAAACTAAAGCAAGGTATGATATCACAGCAGATATCACACAATTAGTGATTATAGAGACTGCTAGATTTGAGGCTTAATCTATTATGCTCTTATAACTAAGATAACACAAAGTTAAATAGCTTTTTTTCCCTTGAATGCCAATGTTATGCATCTGAAGTTAATTTGGGATTTTTTGTAAGTTTTATGTATAATATGGGCATAAAACTGGATTTCTCCACTACCATTTGAGTTTCATTGCCATAAAACATTCAGGTTTAACTACACATGGAGTTAGTAACTTTGGTGACAGTTCTTGATAAAATTAGATAGTACCATATAATTTCCCATCAAATATTTTGCTTCCAAGTAGGTTATATTATCATTACAAATGCAGGTGAACTGAAGTAGCTCAGAGACTGCATGCATTACTATAAAGTTAAGCTGCTTGTAAAATTGTCTGTAAAAACACCGAAAGAAGAAGGAATGAAGACCTGCAAGTAGACTTCCCCAAGCATAATAGAAAGAAAAAAAATTCAGTTCATAATGAAGCACTTTTTTTAATAGAAAAAAATGCACTTCATTTCTATTTTAATTAGAGATGTAACAGTCAATGAAATGGAGATTGGGGTGCAGGAGAAACAAATGAAAGCTCCTATTTTCCTTTTCCTTGTTTTCCTATCTTATTCTTGCTCTTATGTTCTTATTTTCAGCTCAGCTTCTTTTTCTCCAAATGGGAATATTGCTGGAAATGTAGATTTTACAGGATATTCAGGGGAAAAAAAAAATCCCTGACCAGTTTTTGTTACAAGTAATTAAAAAACCCAGTAAAGATTCAAGTGAACAAAGTGCTACTTGGCTGTTTGTATAAATTACTGATAGAGATTGTTTTTAAGACCATGTTGCCCATGGTTAAAGTTTCCTTTGGTCTTTCAGTTTTCTAGATATTTTTACACAAATTCTCCTGACTGAATAGTAAGCTGAAAATACTGATAAAACCCCCAAAGCTGACAGCTCTTCTCCCCATTTTGTGCCTGAAGTACAGGACAGAGACATTTGAGCTCGTGGGATGCCACGGAGGTTGCATAGCAACGGATGCGAGCAGCAGCTCATCTCTGCTGACTGTCAGACTCCCAGGACAGCAGAGAAAGGATTGCAGGAATTGCAACCTCAGATCTTTTGGACTCTTTAACCTTTTGTGTTTAAAAAAAACCCTATTTTTAAACAGTACTGGATAAGCATACATAGCTTTTTAGGTTCTACCAAGACAATGAGAGTTAAACAAGAATATTAATACAACTTTTCAAAAAAGCTTTTTATTCTTCCTTGTACTTTCAGAGAATAAAGCTACAGATGGGACAAAAATGTGAAAGGAAAATAATATACTCTACTGTCCATTGGCAAAATGGTGCTACAATTAATTTTTGTCAATGATAGATAAACAATAATTTTTGTATTTTTTCTACATCAATGGATCTTTTGTTGTGTAGTGAGAGCAGTAAGAGATGCATGATATGCATAGAATAATGAGAGGGTTGGAAAGGATTGACACTTAAACGTGACAATGAAGTGGTTGCATTTGGGACAAATAACACTGGTCACTAGGTAGGCAGCACTTAGAATTCTTAATATTTCTACTATTTTAGTTTCAGGATTTTCATGTTTTACAAAGTAGAAATAGGACTTTGCAAGTTACTTTCATTTCTTTGCAAAGAAAATGTGAATCCCAGTAACATCTATAACAGTTCCTTTAGAAGATTGTAAAGCCCCTTAATAACATGAAGCAAAAATCTTTGTGACAAATTACTCCCAGATATGAACAGAAAACAAGTATGGCTCCACAGAGAAATAATGAGGACAAACTGGCACACTATATAGATTGGAAATCATCATAGGATGAGATTGCCTTTTATGCCTCTAAAGAGTTTGAAGTGATAAATTAATTTGTCAATGACATGTAGACACCTCCTGTGTTAAGCTGATTGAGGATTTTCAGGATCAGAAGACTGGACTTAGGTGCCTAAAACCCCCTTACATTTTCTGTCATCCAGAGTCCTTAATGATAAGTGACTTAAAACAAACTTTAAGGGAGTCAGTTGTTTTTGTCAGTAACTGATCCAAGGTCCCAGAGGCTGAGTTTTCAGGAGCACTAAAACTTACAGTTCCAATGGAAGTTGGCAGTACAGTGCTTTTGAACTTGTATGAACTCGTGAAACCTTACAGACTGCTAATTTGTGCGGAAAATGATATGACTTTAAATACAAACCTTGTCAGTATTTTTGGATTTGAAGGCTGTGTGATTCAATTCCTCTCCTGCAAACTGTATTAACTAATCTAGCATGGATATTTTTTGGTGAAGCTGTGTTTACAGTTTTCGTAGCTGGTACTTGTAAAAGAGTTGTTCTATCTGAGGCATAGGCACAGGCTCTGTATTTCGCTAGTGAAATTGTCTCTGCCATTTCACATGCAGGCTCTTTTCTAATATTTTCATATTGTTTCACTATTGGATTAAAACAAAAAAAATACTAACTCTAGATGTTCATGCCTGATCTTTGCTTAAGAAAAATGGCATGAAATTCAAGAGGTGGCTAATTTGTTATAATCCCTTATCAACCAAAGGCTGGCCCAAGTGGGAATGGTGTCTCCATGGCTGAAAATGACAGGTTTTGAATTGCTGCTGAGCAGACACAATTAGGGTCCTCATATTCCAAGATTAGAAAGTTAATTTCCATGCCTGTAAGCAAAAATAGTGCCAAGTATTGCAAGTGCCCCAAGGTGCAGGGACTCCAAGGCATCCTTACACAGATAAACAAAGCCTGGGCTGCATTACATGAACTGCCAAATAGGTGGAGTGCAACACAATAGGAACATTCTTGCCCACATAATGATGCTATATAGTTTTAAAGAACTATATTAAATAACATACATAAAAAGCTAATTAAGAAAAGTGTCATTCACAAATTATTTCGAAGTAAATTTTTTGATTTCAGAACCTGATTCCATTTTGGAAATATACAGCATTGGAACCTTCAGTTTTCATAAAATTAACTGAATAAACCAAACTAACATTACTAAATTATTTCACTTGTTAAAAAAATGTGAAGTACAGTTCATATTCACCTATGACATTGAATATAAAAACTAGCTATACTATTTTAAGTATAAAAATTTTTGGTAAACTTGACCATTTGATCTTTGTTCGTTACTGCCAATATGATTTACCATATCCAAAAAAAAAAAAAAAAAAAAAAAAAAAAAAAAAAAAAAAAAAAAAAAAAAAAAAAAAAAAAAAATCCAAAACACAAAATGGCCAAAAATCACCCATCTTGATTTACAGTAAAAAGAAGTTAAGATCTCTTAATACTTTAGTGTGAGTCTTGAAGATTATTGAATTTTTAATATGAAAATTGAGCTCACAAAAATTTATCCATAAAAATTAACTTACATGCTTATGGACGTGGATTTTTTCAGGTTTACAATAGTACCTTTCCTAGCATCAGATAATTTAGCAGCAGTGACCTTTAATATTTGGCAGTAGTACCTTTTTCCCAAACAGTACTGGAGAAAATCAAAGACATGAAAAAATACTTAGCTTGTGCTTTGTGGAACTAACAATTTAAACATCTAAGCCTGAGGCACAGATTTATTTTTAATAATCTATTTCTGTAAATGGGATGCAGAGTCACAAAAATTTATTTAAGATCACAACATAGCATAAAAAGTGATGGAATAAGAACTGAGAGTAAATCTTAAAGAAATCTCAGCGATTTGCTTGTTACTAAACTCTTTCAGTCATAGACATTTTCTGATATACTCAGTGCTCTTTTCTCATCCTTTTCTCATCCTTGTTTCTACTCACAGCACTTACCTTATTCTTGCTTCTCTTAACTTGTTTTCAAACTTATGCTTTCTCTCCAAGCCTGCAATTGCTGAGAATTTTATAAAAGCACATTCACACAGACAGAAGTATGTACTTGGCAGGTAGTATGAATTGTAAAACTAATTACTCACATTTTCTAGCATTTAATGACTAGAATAATTGTGAAAATAATACAGTATTTTTCTGCCATCTGTCTGTAATATTTCAAGTAGAAAGGACTAAAATACAGCTTTTGATTTCCTTTTGATTTTTCTTTTAAATTTATCTGTCACATATATGTAAGAAATATGAATAGTTCATAAAAAGGCTTGAACTATTTGCATTCTGCCCATGTGAAGTCAAACCTGCAATGATTTCAGTGGAACTACTCAATATGATTGGGAAAAGGAGAATTATGGATCCGTACCAAACTCCCTTTTCATACAATCCCTCTATTATTTTCTCGCATTTGCTGTATATAAGTAAGAAGTATGACAGCTTAGTTTATATTATTTCAACATATCTAAGCTTGCAAATTAAAGAACCTATAGTATCAGAGAAGTTTTGAAACCTCTGTGTGCATTTTCAGATAAAGTTTGGCTTTCCTTTTTCAAAATGTATTAAAGAAAATAATATGTAGCACAGGATAGCTGCACACAATTTTCATAATTGTTTTTTCAACAAATATTTGAATTAAGTTCATGGTGCTCTGCCCTCAAAGGAAAATCAGAAGCAAAACACTGATGTCTTTGCTATTATGAAGTACTAAAATGAAAACTTATTATAGGCTTCTAGTGGAAATCACACAGGCATCTTTTCCAGAATCTTTCTGCAAAATTAGGGCAAGAATCCAGTACAGATAGATAGTGATGCTTGCAAGTGTGCAGTAGCAACATCCTTCTCTAATATTTAGCCACTTCTTACCTCTGAAATGCTCTTTTCCTCTTGTTCCTTACTACATGATATAAAAGTTTGTCATCTGCACTTGCCTAGAACTCAAAAGTAGAATCTACATATGGAAATTTCTGTCCAGAGATATTTTGACCTTTGATATAATGATGCAGATTTTTGCTTGGCTGACTAATTCAGCTCTTTATTGTTACCAAATCTATTTATTCCCAGAGCTGGGGTTGAGGTCCTTCAATAACATTATTTTTCTTAGCAGATATAAAAGAGAAGAAATGAGATGAGGGCTCTTACTGGTAGAAGGCTACAAGGGACACATCTGTTCCCAAACAATTTGTATTACACAGTGTGGGTTATTGAAGTTTTATGGCCATAACAGTTTATTAGATTCTGATCAGGAATACTGATCAGATACTGTGATAGGAATAGGACAGAAGGGGAACTAAAAATAATTCTGGTATTTCAGACCCTGTTAACTTTTCCGCATGACCAAATTCAGATTTTTTTGGCATTTCCATAATTCTGAACACAGAAACCCATAGTATTCCAACCTCTGGGACACTCAGAGATTTGCCAGTTATGAACAGCTAAACGTGCATCATTTGGCTAATATATGATCCTATGGAAGCCAGAAGTTACAGATGTCCAACAGCGTGCTTGTAACAAATATTACTGGCGCTACTGCGCAGTGTGGGTTTGCAGAGGAAAGTGAGTGCAGCCTTCGCTCACCAGCGCGGTTCTGTCCCTGTGCCACGGCCCCAGAGCCGCTAGATGGAGCGGGTCCGTCACCGGTGCGGTGCAGGCGGCTCCGCGCAGCTCCACCAGCGCAGCTCCATCATCAGCGCAGCTCCATCAGGCAGCTCCATCAGCACAGCTCCATCATCAGTGCAGCTCCACCATCAGGGCAGCTCCATCAGTGCAGCTCCATCAGCGCAGCTCCATCAGCGCAGCTCCATCATCAGCGCAGCTCCATCAGCGCAGCTCCATCAGCAGCACAGCTCCATCAGCGCAGCTCCATCAGCACAGCTCCATCAGCGCAGCTCCATCATCAGCGCAGCTCCATCAGCCAGCTCCATCAGCACAGCTCCATCATCAGTGCAGCTCCACCATCAGGGCAGCTCCACCAGGGCAGCTCCATCAGCACAGCTCCATCATCAGCGCAGCTCCATCAGCGCAGCTCCATCAGCGCAGCTCCATCAGCAGCACAGCATCAGCGCAGCTCCATCAGCAGCACAGCTCCATCAGCAGCACAGCTCCATCAGCGCAGCTCCATCAGCGCAGCTCCATCAGCACAGCTCCATCAGCGCAGCTCCATCAGCAGCACAGCTCCATCAGCAGCACAGCTCCATCATCAGCACAGCTCCATCAGCACAGCTCCATCAGCGCAGCTCCATCAGCGCAGCTGCGCCCAACCCGCCAGCGCAGTGGCTGAGTTCCGCCTTCCCACCAGAAAATGCTTAAAAGCGTTCAGATGCAAAGCGACCGTGACCCAAAGCATCTTACACTTCCAAATATTATTTCTATAATATTATTACAAAATGTGAATGCATCAAGTGTACTTTCTGTACATTGCCAAAATTTAAGCCGGTTTATGTAAATGTTATGCAGTCTAGTCCCTTGCAAAAATCTGTCCTGTCTTTCAATTATACTGCATCTTTTCTGGAAAGGACCTCTCCCCCCGCCAAGTTTACATCATATTCATTGTGCTCTACATAGCCTTTTGTACTTTTGATTGTTTTAGGATAGACCTTCCATGTGCCATCTGGCAGAAATTATGATTTATCTAATTTCTAGAGACCAAAATATGCTTTACCTTTAATTTAGAGCTAGGGTAAACCAGTATGATGAGTAAATTAATCTTCATCTCTCTATTGGTGCCACATATAATTTTAAATTAATTTGTACATTAAAATATGAATCACATGGTGAATCCCTGAGTAGCTAGTCTAAGAAACTCAGACATCAAGAATCCAGCAACCCCTTGCCATCCTTACCTCCCCTCCCCACTGCAAAGCAATCTCTCAGTGCAGAGGTGACTGGGACCTGCAACTTGTTGGTCATAAACTCGTATAAAAACAAAATCATGATGCTACTCTATCTTGATATGTGTTTGAATTCTTATGAAGAAACATCAGTTATAATCATTGTATTAAAAAAATCCTTCAGAAATTCAAAGGCTACATTCTATTTTTATATTGAAAGTAAGCTTAAAAAAATTTTATACAGGTGTGGGATACTTTGGTTTTGTTTGATGGGTGGTGTTTTATTTCATTTGGGAGGAAAATTTAGGGTTTTTTAAAATTAGAAACATTGACTTTTTTTTTTATAGCTCCTGGGCCTGTTTAAACTTATGGACCTAGCAGAAAATATACAAGTGCTTGATGGCATTAACCCCATAACACTCCACAAAGAAAACAAACCCCTTCCAAACAAATAAAATCTGGATCTTTTTAGAGTAGTCAGTTTACAAAGACAAAGGTACCTTCCATTCTTAAAATTTATAATGCTAGAAGGAATCATATTAATGTAAAACTTTCCTTATCTGACTAATATTAATTTTATCTGGAGGAATGCTTCTGTGAATAAAACTTGTATGCAAGGCTGAACAGAAATATTTTTGCAATGATTTTTATCACGTCAGATATTTTTTGTCTCTAGTAAATAATTTTCTACTGACATTTTTTGTATAACTTACCGCATTCCCTGTTCTCAAAATTTCAGTTCATAAAATCAAAACTCAGATATTTTATCTCAAAAATATTTTTAAAATTAACAGTGATAACAAAACGTTAACAAAATGTCAAGCTTAACACCATTCAGCTCTCTGAAAATATTTGCACAATCAGTTTTGAATTAAAATGTTGTATCTTCTCTTGAGTAGAAATAAGTCAAAAGAGTAATAGCTTAAGAAAAAATATGATGAATAACAATGATGATATCCATTGGTTTTTTGTAGGAAGATGAGATCATGTCTTTTTCATGGTTCATCAGTGGAATTGTTACTTGGAGCAAAACCCAAACAAATGTTCCTATTCTGCAGGAGTTACTATACAATTGTTTTTTTCTCTCTCTTTCTAACCAGAGAAGGAGTTGTAAAAAGACAATGCTGACAGCAGATTCACAAATCAGTTCAAAGTTATTCATACAGAAAAAGTAAAATCTTACCCACATTTCAAGACAATTGTTTTTGAAAAAAAAGCATATTAGACCTCCTAAAGATTTTATAGAAAAGGGATAAAGTTAAAACATTTTATTTTCTCCCATATATTTATGAGAATCTGGATGAAGTCAGAGATACAAGTTTTTCCTGTTATTTCAGCCAATACAAGAAGTTTTTCCCCAAATCTTTATTTCCTTATCAGTGAAAACCTCTACTGTATGGTTGGGAGGATTGTCTGCAATATTAAGAAAAAGAAAAGGCAGCTCTTTGTGTATAGAATAAAGTAATCTAAAAATAATATAGCAGAATATTTATAAGAAAAGAAAATCTGAAAGATGTAGGTATGCAGATCTTAAAATGACAATGGCAGCCATCAAAATGAGTCTGTAATCTGGTACAATGGTGTGGTATTACACATACAGAGAGGAAATATAGGATTAACAATATAAATTCGTATTTTATTCTAGTATCTTTCATTGAATTGATTAAAAATATACAGTGATTCAGAGACGGTGATATAGCCACAACAGTTGTGTTTCATTTATTATTTGGACTGCATAATTTCATATTCATTATCATTGTGAACTTGTGAAAGGAAAGAATAATTCATAGAGAGGTTTACTCTGGAGTGCTTTGTGATGGAGCCAGGTCTGCCAGTCTGGCTGCAGCTCCAGTTAGATTTTGTAGGATGCTCAAGGTTTAGGAAAGGAAAAGATTTCTGAAGAAAGGGCTTTGGTATCCTTTTTAATCTTAGAAATTATAAAAGTAGAGAAATTATACCAGAAAATTCAGTGGCTGTAATTTTGTAATCACTTAATGTAGTGATAGGTATTAACATCTGGGCCATGACTGCTTGCATGCCTGTGTAATCTAATTGTGGGAAGTATTTTCTTTCCATTGAGATAGCTTATCTTGCATTTTTACTAAATTCATGTGCTAAGTCTTTTCTTGCTTGAGCAACTTCTACAGAACACCGGTTAAACAGAACTTTACAATGTATAATTATCTTCTTTTAATATTAAAGAATTAGGCAAAATAATAATTTCAGAGCATTTTATCTGAACTGCCTGACCTATCATTTAATCACTCCATCATTTTATATACCTCATTCTTATTTATCTCTTTTAAATTGTCTCCTTTCATTCATTCCTACAGTGTCTGCACGGTTTTTTGTTTTTTGTTTTTTTTTCTCATAATTTCTGCATTATTTCGAAAGAGAAATTAATGTAGTTGATGAGTTATCAGCTGTCTTATATCAGGGTAACTTTTGGGTTTCACTGGATTTATTCCAGTATGTATCACAAGAGGATGTGATTTAGTACTTCAGGGGAAGAATTTTCAGGTGCATTAATTCAAAACAAAAGCATTAAATGAATTTTGTGTGTTCACATACAAATTTTTAATTTTAAAAATTTATATCATTGTTTCAGTGTAATTAAGATTTTATTCAGATAAACAAAATTATGTCCAGTTAAACCAGTTAATTTTCATTCAGAAGTATGTTAAATCATATCAAGCTATGTTCCTTTTCATCCACTTTAATTTTCTCAAATACATTTTTGTGGTCCTTACAAACATCCTCCTGATTTTTTCCATCCTTCATCTCTCAAGTGATTTAATCTTTCTAAAATTCTGATGTCTCTTCCTTTGACCTTTTCAAAAATCATTATCCATTTAAAGAAAAAAGAGCTGCAGTACCACATTCTTTCTCTCCTCTATTACACTTCACACAACTTACAGCCTGATACAAGTAGTGTACATTCATGGTGTACATTAAGTACAAGCTGGTGAGGGGGTATCTGTGTTCATACAAATTTAGAACAATGAAATTAGATTTTTGCTTTGTTCATAGATGATATAAACTCCTAAGAAGGGATAGGCAAGGAAAGAAAGGCAGTGGTGTAGCCCTGCATGTTTGGAAGAGTTTCAGTTTTCTAGAGTTTAATGCTGCTGCTATGTTTGAGTGCTTCTAGGTAAGGATCAGGAGAAGACCAAGAAAGCAGATATCATGGTGGGAGGCTGTTACAGACCACACATCAGAATAAAGACATGGATGAAATATTCTATAAGCATATGAGAGAACTACCATGATTAGTAGCTCTTGTGGGGGACTTCTACTTTCCAGAAGTCTGCTGGAAATAAAATACAGCAGAAAGGAAGCAGCCTAGGAGATTGCACATACCTGTGGAAGATAACTTCCTGACACAGCTGGTGAGGGAGACACTTAGGGAAGGAACCTGTTTGAGAATGAAGAATCTGTGATGGTTGCAGACCAACCTGGACATAGTGATCATGAATGATGGTTTTCTGTTCCCAGAGAAGTGAGGAGCGGGCCTGATAGCACTGCTACCTTGGACCTCAGAAAGGCAGACTCTGGCCTGTTTGGGACACTGGTTGACAGAGTTGACACCCCCCTTTGGGGGGGTAGTCCTGAAGAGCAAAGGAGTCCAGGAAATTTTTTTTTTACTGTCTGGATTGTGCTCTTCTAACTATTTCTCCTGAATTACTTTCACTATTGTTTTTATCAGCTTTCCAAAATCCAGTGTATGAATGGCCCTTTAGCTACCAGATTTCCTTAGTAATCTTGTTGAAGTTATAGTGCATCTAATTCATTGCACCTTAAATGTCTTTTGAATGTCATGGAAAAAAAAAAGCATAGGATTTTATACCAATCTTACTGCAAAAGAAATAAACTGAATAACATATGGTTTTTGTTTTCTTTTCCTGAAGGCAGAAGAGTGGAGTGAGGGGCATGAAAGTTATCCACTGAGCATTTTTTGAGCAGAGGTCTTCCAAATCTAATGTAAATGTTCCTCTTCCTAATCAAGTCTCTATAGCCAGACTGTGTAAGGCTGCAACATATGCAGTCTGCTGTCTTGTTCTAACTGTATTTCAGCTTCAATAATAAAACAAATATCATGAATTTTGTAGTTTTATAAAGGAGGAAAAGTAATAGTGGCAGAAAAGAAATGCACATCTCATTTGGAAGTGCTTTGTGATTTTGCAGGTGGGAATTATTTCCTTTCCTTTCTCTTGGAGAATTCTTTTGTCTCATGAGTCATTTACAGCTGTCTGAAGGGCAGTGAACTTTATAGATATCATTGTGTATAGCTGTAGTATCTTTTCTTCTCTGTTTTTGTTTTTTTTCCTAAGGCAAGGTGGCAGTGATGATCTTAGTTCAAAGTCAATGTTGCTATGTCATACTGTTATAAGTTAGGTCTGATCCTTATGAATTAATGATAATGCTCTATGAACTCCTCTGTCTTAACTTTTTATATAAATGTTTTGCCATATACAATCCCAAGGAACATTAAGTTAGAGAAAATTAAAGAGAAAAGTGACCAGGAATGTCATAATTTGTGAACCCAGTAACAGCTCAGTGTAAATCTTTAAGAGTTCTTTCATCTCTCTTGAGCTCATTAGCTGTAATAATCTTCCTGATTCTGGGTCAGTCATTGAAGTGTAAAACTCTCAGGGATATGATTATATTTACCTGTTGTTAAGACAATTATTTTTTGACATCCAAGGACTGATGAGAAGGGTAACTGTAGCTAATGCTTCTGCATTATTCCTTAGGCATTTTGGAAATCTTGTAATTCAGCCAGATGGAATATTCCAGTATGTCTCTCAATATTATCTCAATGTCATCTTCCCCTGTAGCAGGTAATGCAAGCCACAGAAATCTTACTAGCCTAAGTAAGCAATAAATTCCAATAAAATAAAATTTAAAAGACAGATTAGAAATGTTTTTTCTCATTATGTATTTTAAAAGAATTGCTGTTGACAATCATGAATGTTTTTTATCTAATTCCTAACACTACTTATCTCTATTTTTTTTCTTAATTTCCACAGTAATATGAAGATTAGAGAAGTAGTATTTAAACAAATTGTCCAAAAATGCAGCATACAATTTATTACAATGAAGACTTGTTTGAGAAAAGAATTCATGTAGAAGCTAGAAGAAAGTACTGAAAAAAATTGAGTAGCTGATTGCAACAAATATGTGATGAAACAAAATTCAGTAGTAAATATAAAAACATAGTGTTACCAAGATGTTAAAATATTGTCCATCATACACTGATACAAGTATAGCAATCTTTACAATTTTTCCTTAGATGTGAATTTTAGTATCTGATGTCCTAAATTAAATTAATTATAAAACATAAGGATATATATAAGCTGTCAATAAGTAATATAATTTTATTTAATTTTTCTCTTCTATTGTTCATAGTATATTAAGGTAACTGGAAGAGAATATTTGTACTGAAATGGTCATTAAAGAAATGCATTTCATGAATGGCACAAATTGGGTGCTGTGTTATTTCAAACATTAAGATGTATTTAGTACAAGGCTTAACACTTAGAAGAAAATCAGTTAAGCTGGCTGGAAATACCTGGTATTCTTTCCAAAGCATGGATTTAGTATAATATTAGAGCCATCAATATTTATGGATTTTAAATTAAAATAAAATCTATATCTTTAAAACCAGAATCTTTAATTTGTTGTGAATTGCAAGAAACAAGTTGTTTTGATTCATTCTTGTTCACATGAAAAAAAATCAATTCAGAATTTCATAGAGGCATGAACAATTTTAAATAGATTATTTCAATTATTCTTGCTGTTTATTAGTCTGCGTGGGGTCATTAACCCTGTGAACGTTTATGATTACAGATTTACACAAGGAAAAGAATAAACAAATATAGAGGCAAAGCAGACTAGAATGTCTCATGTCAAGAGTTTGCATAATTGTTTTGCTGAACAAGGCCATCTAGGAAGGTGTTATCCAAAATTACTGATAAATTGTTTTTGACAAAGCATTGTTAATAAGAATAAATACAGATTTTTCTGTGGTGTTGATAAAGTACAAAGAAAGAAAATAAGTTAAATCTTCAGATTTTCTCCATGCTGAATATAATTTTGAAATATACCTGAGTGTTGTAAACTGTATGTTTTATTAGATGGATGAGGTTGGAGTTCATTGTTTTAAAATTCCTGCTAGACTATGAGGAGTTTTGAGCACAAGTGAAGAATTTTTCTGAGGTTGTTTTGTGAACAGAATCACAAAGTATAAAAAGGATCTAGACAACATGTCCCACTCTTTCTAAATGAAATCTCAAAATATATTGACTTTTTCATGTAAATAAATAGTCTTATTCTTATCAGGAACAGCGCTATTCTCAGCATTTCTGAATATTTGGTATTTTCGGTATCTAATCTTCTATTTAAAATTAAAACTAATGGGTTAGTTTCATTTGGTGGCTAATATGTTAAGGCCAGTGGCACTTAAAAAAATTAAATCAAAATTAAAATTGATTCTTTTCCCTCCTTTTGTTCTTATAACATTTATCAGACAAAGACAGATGGAATGCACTCTAGCATTATTCTTTTCAAAGGTAACATCTTGGAGTGGTGGTTTGCTTTGTGTTTGAAGTACTGAGAAGTCCTCTCTGAAGTTTCTTATTGCACATTTGATGAACTTTCAGAGAGCTTTAATGAACTTCTAAGCTTTGAAAAAAGTTGCAGAATCTGTGCATGGAGATATCTGTTCTTTAAATGGAGCCCCTCTCAGCTTCCTGGCGAGTTCTAAGAGTTACTCTATTAATCAACTCAAATCAGTGTTTAACCTTGATATAGCAGTTCATATTACATATTCAAAAAGCCTTTCCAGTATTAATGATCGCACTGTCTTAGTAGGACACAATTTTTTTATAGCCTGGCAATCTGGATTTTTGAATGCACTGAGCAGCAGTTGTATTCCCATCTCTGCAGCATCAATCATACACAGTTTGCCACCATAATTCAACAAAGTCAATACATCCTTTACACCCAAGAATGAAGTGCTATTTTTTAGAAGTTGTTGGGTTCACTGTGCATTGACTTTAGCTTATTACAGTGTGTTAATACCCTAGTCACATCCCTCAAATTACAACAAAGTAATTAAGAGAAGCATAAAAATATAATTATGTTTTGTTTGAAAATTCTGTAATTTCCATGCAGACTGGGTAAATTATTCATACTGGATGCGGATTTCATTTTTGCTTTATTGCACTGATAGCATAATCACATAGTCCTAATTACAGAGATAGTAAATAAGAGAGAAAAGAATATACCACCCCTTACTCCTAAAGAAATTTCTACTGGCACACTAAGGACTAATTAAAATTCATTATTGCATCACATTTTGCACCAATACAGAAGTTTTGTTACAAAAGCCTGTGTGGGAAGGAAGGAGTCAGAGGGTTACTGCTGGGATATTTTTCAGTGAGTACTATTCTTTCTCTCTAGCAGTTGTTCAAATGTTTCAGATTGTTCCCATAAAGCTGTTGCTGTTGGTCACTGGTGTAATGTGAGCTGGGGCACTCTCGAAAAACAGTGTGGAGCATTCATTTGCAACACCAGCAGAGCTAATACAATTTTCAGTTTCTCTCGAAGAGCTGGTTAAGCTGTATTGCTATTATGCACTGTTTTCTTCACTGCCATGTCTCCATCAGCTCCACCTTGCACACAGAAGGATCTGATTTAGGATTTGAGACACAGGCAGAGAGCAGTTGAGCAGCCTGCTTGCCTTATGCACTTCTTGGATCTGGGAGAGAAACACGGACTCTCTCTGGGAGAGTTGCATAGAGTTGAAAGAAACCAGCTTGATGGTGCTGCCATTACCAAGATGTGCTGGCTTCAGTTATTACAGTTGTTCAGTTATTACAGCTGGAACACGCTGACAGATTGTGCCTTGCTGTGCTGGCCATGTTGCATTCTTCTGCACATTCTACACTGATGGCACCAAGGACAGCAGCTCTGTGTTGTAACTCCATGTGCAAATAGGAAATGGAGACCAGCCATTGAATATGCACTGCTCAGGTACCTGGCCCTCATCTCTTTCAGAAAAGGCAGAGGAAAAGAAAACACTGTGAAACACTGTAAAACACTGTTTTACAGGTAAAATTGCAAGTAAATACTTATAAACCAAATGTCCCCTTTTCCATTAATTTACTCCCGTCCTTGACTTGCTTAAGAAGAAAAAAAGCAATAATATATTAATTGGAAAGGACTAAAGCATAGATGTATCTTTGGCAGGATTCTCTGCCTTAATCTTAGGCACATGTGGAACAAGTGTCTAAGCTGACCTAGATATTTAAATTTCTGTTATAGCCAACAGAATGGAGTCAGTTTATTTGATTGCAGTCTGATGTACAGGACTAAGCATCACTGAATCTATTGTCCAGGACTTGACTGATAATAACAGAAGCCTTGCTGTTAGGACATTGTAAACATCCACGTTTAACCAAATTGTGCTCTTTAAATCTCATTTGTAAGCAGATGAGGGAAGAATAAATGTCAGTACTGGAACATAAAGATGACTTAAGCCCCTGGACTGCATTCAGTAGCTAGAGGACTCTGGATATGCTGGCAGAAAAGTTACTGGACATGCAGTTAAGGCTAAAAAATAAATCTGCTGTTACAGAAATACAATCTGCAAATTTGGATTCGATCCTAAGTAACAAATTTAATGAAAACTAAGACACTCTAGAAGATATGAGCCTGAAGCTGACTTGCAATTAACCTGTGTCAAATACTCTGTGGGACACATAAATTGGGAGAACACAGAGATCGAGGACTTGAAATTGAGTTTAGTATACCCCAGTAATTACTGTGAACAGCTAGCTATTACATGGGATGTCATTCTTAGTTAGACCAGAAGTTCATGTTGGCACTAAGAAACCGTAATAAAAATGTATTTGGATATACATTCAAAGAAGATTTGATTTACCAAATTTTTATTATATGGAAGGAAAAAAAAGAGATAAATAGTTATATCCAAACATTCCAATCAATTCTGCTTCCAACTGGACCAGCTACCACTGTAGAGAGTGCCACACAAGGTGGTCACATCTCCTGTGAGTCTTTGATACAAGCAAAGCTTTTTCACTCTGGTGCAGTCTTCTACCATGCCCCACTTCTCTGGTATTTTTTTACCAAAACTCAATCCAAATCCCACACCTACACCATATGTAGGGTGAGACTGAGCATTTCCTCATCACAAGGATCATTGTGAGCTATTAAAAAGAGCATTTAATTCCCTAGAGAAGTATTATAGGTATGTGCATTTCCTACCTTTCCTTCTTTCTTTCTATCTATCTATCTATCTATCTATCTATCTATCTACATTCACACACACACACACACACATATATATACAGAAATATCTATATACACATAAATAAAATATTTATATACATATAAATATGTACAGAAATTAAATATCTGTCTTTAAAAAGGTGGTCTCTGTATTCATATTTACTCTCTTTTAATCAGACATTTGCCTTTGGTGCAAAGAAGTAGAGAATCAGTAACTGACAATAACATATCTTTGGTTTAGGGAAAGAAAACAGCATAAAAAAGAGGTGACGTCCCTAATATTTATGCTAAGGACCTAATGTTTCTTTTTAAATGCCAAAATATAAATTAAAGTAAAAAAAACCCAAGTGCCTCCCTCCTGAAAATCTTGTTAGGTAAGAGACTACTATTATCTGATATTTAATAAAAAGAGTATGACCTGAGAAAGGCACAAAGGTTTCTCTCCTCATTGTTTTCAATTGAACAAGCTTTAATGCTCTGTTCAGATCCTTTACTACTGGGGATATTTCAGTGCAGTACAATTTGTTTCAAAGTAATAGCTTTCCTGTTAGAGCTAGTTTGTCATGTCAGAGGGGATGATTATTCATGATAAGCCACTGGCAATATTACCAGCAATTTTTAAAAAATGTAGGGTACTGATTAATTTCAGAAATATTAGCTACTGAAAGGAGACATCAGTACTGCAAGATGGATGAGACACTTGGAGTAACAGTTGCCAAAAGGTGAAATAAGCTGAAACCCGGGAACACATCAATTACAGATATAAAGTCACCCAGTTTAACAGAAAATGATGTGTTTTGCATACTTGATCAGAAAAAAACACATGACCCTGCTGAGTATTAATGATTGGGATGGAGGAACTGAATGTCCGAGTCTTGGGTTATTGTATAACAAATTTTCATTAAGCTGAAGAAATAATTAGCACTTCTTTTCTTTTTTTTTTTTTGTTTTTTTTTTTGGTTTTTTTTTGTGCTGATGTAAGCTGAAACCCAAGAAGAAAGACTCAGTCTAGACATCTGCATTTTCCTCATGCATAAATTGTTGGCATGGGAGTTGTTATGATGTAATATGTATATAGGAAGCATTAATGAATACAGAATACCTAGCAAACTAGTAAAGTATGCCCAAATTCCAATCAGCAGATATGGCAGAAAGTAAGCAATATGCCAGATTCCTTTGTTCCACATAAATGAACATGAAGACATTTTGCTAACAATATCTCAGTATTTACAAGAATATTTTTTTTAAATAAAATGGTATAACTGTCTTCTAAAACAATTTTACGTTCCAAGTATGCTATCCAAGTCAGAACTACTTACCTAAATATTTTTTCTTCCTTTTTCTGTTACTCCAGTGCTGCATGTTTGACTTTATTCTTTTGGTTTAAATCCAAAAATAAAGTCCAAAACAACACTCAATTGTATCTCTAGGCTCTATAACATTTTAGTATTCTTAGCTCTACTAAATAGTAAAAAAATCAAGAAGCTATCAGTGCCAGAGAGTTGGACACATTTGTTTGGAAACATTTTGCTGTAGAACAGTTTTAATATCTTTTCTAGAATTTTTTTCATGACTTTGAAGTGTTGTTCTCACGGTATGGAGAAATAAATCCCTGATTTACTTTTTAGAAAATTATTTTATTTGTTAAATACTACATATTTTAAAGCCTCTGGTGATGATGTTTGCTTTCTAAATGGAAATAATGGGAATATATATATAAGATAATATAGACATTAGACAATATAGATTATATAAACAATATTGATAATACTAAAGTTATTATTTTCATGATATAAATAAATTAGGTACCATCAAAAAATCTTCCAAGCTTAGATATTGTAGTAACTAACAGCAGTCTTTATCTTTTGGTCTTTCCTTAGCCTCAACTGCCTCAACAGATTACTGAAATTTAGATTCTGGCTTATGATAAAAAAAAAAGTGTGTATATTTTTTTGGGGGGGATTCAGACATCTGAAACCATTGAAAAAAAATCATAGCAGTCTGTAGATTTTTAGATGAGAAGAGTTAATTTTTTATTATATTAAAAGGCTGCTTCAATCAAAAATTACCTTTCTGTGAAATTTTAAGTGTAAAAGACAGAATTAATTTCTGCTTATAAAAGGTGTTTAAATTTTTCCAAGATGTTTAAATTGCGCTTCCTTCATTTTTAAGAACTGACAGAAACTGTTCCATAATGTCAAATTCTTCATGAGAAGTTGTCCTGATCTCCCTGCATTCAGTTGACCCTTCTATAGTCTGTGTCTCTGAAGTGGTTTTGGGGTTTTCTTCACTATTATGTGATCTAGTAAATGAAAAGCAGAAAACCCCTGGAGTCTGGAGTATATCAAATACTACAGTTGGATTTTCCTGCTGCTGCTTCCTTTAATTCTCAACACAACTTTAATTTTGCTACCCTCACTAGTCTAGGTTATTGTAGGGTACATGGAGTGAATTTGGGACAGTAATGGCATTGCAGAGTAGCTACTGACATCAAGCCTTATATATGCCTCACTGTGAAAGCAGACATTTCACTGGAGGAGGTAATGTTTCAGAAGCATGAAACACTAGTTAGGCAATTATTTCTTAAGTTTATAGCAGAGTCTCAAGGGTCTGAATTTCCATATGATCTAAAGTAGGAATGTTTTTCTTTTATTTTATTTTAAAAATTAATTTTTTTTTTTAAGTCATCCCTGTGAGTGAATGAGGAGAACTTCTAGGTTGTGTATATCTAAAGTAATCTGAGCTGCCATGGAAGTCTGTCTTTCACTTTTTGGAAGAAGGAAACACAATATAGGAAGACTATCTGTAGTAGTGTTCAGTAAATACTGTTCAATTTCTATTGGCAGAAACTTTAAACATAGCCTTAATTTTGTCCTGATTTACCAAGCACTGAGTCTTCAAAATCTTTTCTAGTCATGCTGAAGTCACTTCAAACTAGCATTGTATTTATTTCGTAGTGCTTATTTCCTACCTGAATGTTTACTAAAATTTTTATCCTTATTCTGACTTTATAACCCTTCTCCTCACTCCCTTTTTGAGTTTGACAATATCTGTGATGTTGTAGAAGGTTTATGGGAACTGTTTCTTTCTTTGTCTAAAGCTATGTAATAATTTCAGCAGATTATGTAAATTTATAATAATCATTTCTGTCACTTACCTGAAACTGCTGCAAGATTTCCAACACCAGAAGAAATATACGGTCCTTCCCTTCCCTTCCCTTCCCTTCCCTTCCCTTCCCTTCCCTTCCCTTCCCGGAACTCCCCTTCCCTTCCCGGAACTCCCCTTCCCGGAACTCCCCTTCCCTTTCTTTCTCCTCCTTTAATTTTTTCTCTGCACTAGATTATGTAAATCTGTTTACAGTGGTCCATATTTCAGATCTGAGATTTTAATGAATCAGGTATACAATGACTGAGGTTTACTGTCTATGCCAATGGGCTTTAAATTTAGGGTATTTGGCTCAGCATTATATTGTGTTTTCCTGTCACATTGCAATTAATTTGAAAACTAATTAATGCTTTGGGACATTTGAACTGTAAAAGTGTAGTACTAAATAGATCTTAATTTCTTCAGAAGTTATTTTTGTTTCAAACATTATCTTGTAGAGGGTATTTCCTCATATTCCACTATTGCCAAGAGCAAAGACTCTTCAAACACCTAATTAAGTGACTGTTTCCCTTAATTAAGAATTTTCTTATTTACCAATTTTACACTATTGTTAATTATTTATTCTGATATGAAAAACTCAATTTACTCTTTATATTTTTGCAAATAAAATTTACACAAGCCCTGTTATCTGTTTATATCCTGGAGACCCAAAGACGTGTACTTTATAGCAAAGTAAATTATAAACTGCTTTAGAAGCTATAGTTTGACCTGCTACTGCAGTGGTTGTATCTCACAATTGTCCTCATGAAGTTCTCATGAAAAGAACTGGCTACTTATCAGCATGTTTTAATAAAATGAAAATTTTACTCTAAGGTATTTTATTTAGAAATCAGTTAGGAAATCTCTACAAGTTTAGATTTTTTTTTTTTTCTGAAAGAACATAATACTTCAAAATACTATTGTCAGTACATAGTACTCTGTGAGTGGTCTTCTCTGTCATTTTGACTTGCTGGGAGATGCTTCAAGGCTAACTTTACAAACATTACAATTTAATTATGAAATTAGCAGTTTCTCAGATCACAGATTTGAATAAAAAAGCCAGCAAATAAAGAGCATTAAAAATCTTTGGACACATAGTTAGCTTTGCAGAGGAAGGAACAGTGAAAAGGAAATGTAAAATAAATATAATCCTTTCAACAACTTATCCTTGCAATGGAATCTCTGTTCCTGTCTTTTCCACTGAGTAAATTTCTTATGTTATCAAACATGAGATTTGCATGAATTAATTTTCAGACATGCCTTTGATATGGTGTTCTCTTTAGGGCTGCTGGGAAGATTCCTGATACAATTTCTGATTGTATGATGGTTGCTTTCCACTTTCAAGTGGAAGAATTGCAGGAAGAGCAGGTAGTTGAAGAAAGAGTGCAAGCTCAGAATACTAACGAAGACACGTCACAATTAATTCTCCTAAAATAAGGAAGTCATAGCTCAAAATGTTTATTCTTAAACACAGGAGTGAGAAGCAGGATGGCCAAATGCCACTGAGATGATAAATTCCATTATTTGAAATCAAAATTATCTTTAAAAAACCATCAAAACTATTTGGTATCTATCTACACTCTCCCCAGGCATAAAAAATGTGATTGCTCTGCAATTCTGTACTGCTCACATGTATGAAGGGTATTAAATATGGCAGGATTTCAATCCCAGAGAGTAATTTTAATTTGTTCTCTGATGAGATTCCAAATGTCCTCTCTTGTTTTTATGTCTAGTTCTATTGCCCAGATGCTTGTCACATCTGAGAGATTACCCTTATCCTGCTGCCTGAGCAGGGAGGCAGTTGTTTTGGAACAGATGATCCCTTGTCTACAAGGCATTGAGGTCTTATGTGAGGAATGGGAGAGAAGTATTAAAATATCCTTAGAAGGAAAGTTGATTACATACAGGGGACAAAATCCTGGGTGTGTTTCAGCTGACTTTGCTGAAACCAGACTGTAATCTGTGGTGGTGCTACCAATGCTTTTAAAATAGAAGCAGAAGACTATTCAGTGTCAGAGAGTAATGTATAAACCAATGTAATTAAATGCCTAAAGGTGAGGTAAAACCCCTTCTATTTTCCTGTGAAGGTGGTAATCTATTGAATGACTTAGAGATTTCTAGATTTATGTTTAATCTTTTTTTTTTAATTCTTCTAAGACTGACAACACTATTGAAATTAAACCCTCTTTGTTTTCAGTTATAGGAAATGACAAACAGTTTTCTGTTGTAGAACAAGAAGTACAAACAATGGCAATAAATATTTATTTCAATAATGTAATAAAATTGGTATGGATACTTTTGTTACATGAGATCCAGTTTCTCATTTTGCTTCCTTTTCAGTTTTAGTCTCCTGCTGCTCAGAATGTATTCCATGTGAACATGAGTAGTCCTACTGTTTTTTAGACTTTATGTTTCTTCAAAGAAGTAACACACTCAAGGTTGACCGGAGAGAACAGAAACTTTTGTCCTTCTGGTAGTTTTCACAACTAAGACAAGGGGAAGACAAGACTAAAAAATATTTCTAAACCTCTTTCAGAAAATGTGACTGTAACAGAGATAAGAAATTACTCTCTGGAGGAAAAGCAGTACCTCCAGAAAATGTTCCAAACGTGGTGATAATATAGAGTGATAGTTTCTTTTTGACTGGTATTCTGTACCAGTTCCACTGATTAAGTTATAGAGTTTCTAGTCAACCCTGCCAAAAGACTGGAAAAGTCATTTTGGTACCTTTTTATAGCTTATGTAAGGGCAAGGCAATCTATCTTACTCAGTTATTTACCAAAAAGTATACCCATCTTTTCTCATAGCCTTAAAATGATACAAATCACAGATAAAAGTTAAACCTTTTTTGAAAACTACATAGTGTCTGAACTTCATAATGTCCCAATTTCCAGTACATTGTTCAGAGAATAGGCATCAGAATATCTTGTTTGAGAAAGCAAATGCTTTTCAAAACAAATTGAAATAAAATGGCAATTTAGTTTAAAAATCCTCAATTAGAATTCCTAAGAGCTGATTTTCAGAGACATTCTTCAATGTACTTTGTGCACTTCACAAACACAATGTTTTTGTGGTATTTTTTTGGTTTTTGTAATATGGCTTTATTAAGAAGGTCTGAGATTTCCTTGGGCTAAAGAGTCTTAAATCAGGGAAATTAGCCTTATATGTCAAAAACCCCTAGAATTATTTACAAAAATAGAAAGTAAAGAACAATGCAACAAGACAGATATTACCAAGACAGAAGAAGTTGTAACTGTAAGAGCTGGAGTGGTTTAGGTTCCAGGGACACCTTATAGAAGCCTTCCAGTACCTACAGGAAGTCTACAAGAAAGCTGGAGCAGGATTTTTTAGAAGGATGTGTAGTAATAGGACAAAGGGAAATTGCTTTAAACTGACAGAGGATTAGATATTAGGAAGAAGCTCTTTGCTGTGAGGGTGGTGAGATACTGGAACAGGGTCCCCCAGTTTGTGGGTTTTCCATCACTGTAGTGCTGAAGGCCAGGTTGGGCAATCTGGTCTAAAAAAGGGTGTCCCTGCCCACAGCAAGGGTTTGGAAATATATGATCTTTAAGGTTCCTTCCAACCCAGACTATTTTATGATTCCAAGTTTTTATTACTTTGGGAAATTAAGACAGTAATAATTATATGTGGTCAGGCAAAACACTAAATGTGGACTTTTCTCAGCTGGTAGAAAGCTGCTACTGGAGTTGAGATAGAAGTGAGAATTATTTGAAGTACAGAACATTGAGTTAAAAAGACGTAGAGATATATAGGAATGCAAGACAGTCTTTTTTGAAACAGCAGCAGCTCTAAGGCTGGGGGCTGGCATGGGTTCCTACTGCCCTGTGAGCTGCTGCCCAGGTGCAGTGTAGGTCTGTCCTGGTGGGCTGTGGGGCAGGGCTGCACCTCCCTGCCAGCACAGGGGAAACAGGAGACCTGGGAAGAAAGAGGGGCTATAATGTTCTGGTAGGAAGGGACACCAGTGAGTGTCCTTAACAGTGTCCCAGGGTGTCTCAAACTGGGACAGTCAACAGTCTTTTCATATGAAAACACAGTAAAATAAGAAAGAAGCTTGCAAGCTGCTGGACACATGGAGTAGGAAGACAAAAATGTGGAGAGTAAGAAGGAACTAAGAGCAGTACATTAAAGGAGATAATTACCTTTCATATTTGTACTCATGTAAAAAAGTCTATAAAACGTTGTCTTATTGGAAGTTAAAGTTAGTGAAAGGAGGCTTGTTTTATGCAGAAAAGAGGCATAATGGGAATGGAAAAGCATAAATTAAAGAGTTAAGACATGATGAGAAGCAATGAAAGTGTAAATTTCAAACACACTTCAAAGTAAAATGCAGTCATCACATCTGATGAGAGCATCCTAGTCTCAGTTTTTTAAATGGGCTTAAATATCTGGGAGTGAGGCATATCAGGACAATTAGAGTTGAGATAGAAATAATTAGAATATTAGAAATAAATATTGAGTATATATTTTCCAAAACTAAGATAAGAACTAGGATAAGATTGATGGGAGAAGAAAAAGATTCACAACATAGGGATAGGTTCACATCATGAAATCTATCTCTGTTGAACTCCAGTAGGTTCCTTGAAGTGCTAACAAAAAGGATGACATGGAGGAACCATAAAAACTAAGGTGATAATAATATAAGTGAACAGAAAGAGAATCCAGAAAAACAGAAAAGAATTAGCAGAACACTTTGAACTGATTTAGCATGAAAAATAGCTACTCTTTGCTGCCAAATACAGTCAGGTGATCAAAGACCACAAACAGGAAAAGGTGTTGCAGAAACATGTGATGAGCATGAGGAGAGACAAGTGAATAAAGTAGATGTATTCTGAATAGAACTACCATTTAGTACAAGAATAATTTTGCAAATAGGTGCATTGTACACAATAAGGGGACGTGAACATGGATGACATGGCTAAGGAATACTTTAAGATAGGATTGACTATGTTTTAAGATTGGTGCAAGTGAAAGAAATGAAAGGAGATCACATTATCAGAAAAGATACAGAAGAAAAAGGCAGCATATGAACAAATCATTTTCCATTTCCTTGGTGTTCTCTTAAAATAAAAGAAAGAAAGTCTTAAAAACTTAATTAAGAGGAAACACAAAAGCAACTTAGAAATGTACAAGTGTGTTAATCAATGCAGACTCAAAATAATTATCTTATGTTAATGACTATTAACATTATTAAAGAACACAGTAAACAGGGAGATTAAGATTAAATGAAAGGTGTGGAGTACTTGGAAGGTGAAAGGTGTAGAAATATGTTATTAAACAGTATAATTGAATGGTCAAGAGGAAGAGAAAAAGCAAAAGACAATCTTGTTGAGTATTGAGTGAGTGTAATTACAGGACATTCAAGGGCAAGGGGTATGGACATGATGTAAGAGCTACTTGCTTTGTTAGAAGGCAATGAATGTTGAATAAATGGATTAAGAACTGCTGTTACTGATGCTCACCATAATCCCACAATGAATCAAAGGCTGACAGAAATCAGGAAGAGGAGCTGTGTTTTCTTATTTCAAGAAGCATTTATCCATGTAAAATTGAGGAGAATTAAACATCTGAATTTTAAAATCTGGTAGAAAAAATGCAACAGAAACTTTGCATCATATAAACTATCAAGAGAATCTCATGAGTGGTGTTGTTCATCTTCATACTTATTTCAAGAAGGATTTTTCTTTTTTAGTCTAACTTCAGGCTTTTCAAAATTCTTTATTGTGTGCTTTGAATAAAACCATCCCTTTAATGAAAAGCAGTTTGCAAGTAAATTCTGCTTGGAATGCTGGTTCTGAAATCTAAATGAAAAAGATCACAGTATATGCTACTAGTTATTTCAGCATGAATTTTACCTCTTGAAAATAAATGTCATGTTTTCCACATTTGATCAGACCAGTCAGTTAATGCATGCTGTCTATTTTGATCATACCCAAGTTGGACTGCCAAGGTGAAGAGCATCACAGAATGAATTAACATATGAAAGCAGAGATTAAAGTGCATGTTGTGCACATGGATTCTGTTGGCATGATTTTTATTTCACAGACCAAAAGAGTACACCTATCAAAATCAAACTTCACTGTTGGTTTGTTTGGGGTTTTTTTTCCATTCTTGGAATTAAAAGTGTATCTTCTGACACGTGCATAGCTGTGCTACATTCTGCTAGTCATCTCTGAGAAACATCCAAGTTATATCTTCTTGCAGCATATGAATAATTCTCTTTTGTTACAGTTTGAATATGGAATAAAATGAGTAATTGGAAGTTTTATATATCATGGATTATTGGATTGACTGTGAAGCATTACACTTCTTAATAAGTAGCATGTTATCTCATAGGGCTCTCTTCCCTCATAGTTGTGGCTCTGGGGTTTTTTGGCTGGTGTTTTTTTTTTTTGGTGGGTTTTTGTTTGTTTGTTTACTTGTTTGCTTGGGGTTTTTTGTGTGGTTTTGGTTTGGTTTTTGTATGTTTTTTTAAATATAATTATATTTTGGTAACAGTAGACCTACTATAGATGAGTTTTTCTTTGTAACTTGTATTAAATTAACAGAATAGTCCATATGTAATTCTTTCATGAAGAAAAGCTTTCATGAAATAGCTTTCATGAAATAGCTACAGCAACAAAAGTTCTGAATTATGGAGCAGTATTATGATCTCGAGTCAGTTTATACTGTACTTTGCACACTTGGTATGGAGAGATGGATGAAAAATTAACAGTGTATATTATTTAGCTTTCAAGTCTCTCTCTAAGTTTTTTTTTTTTCTCTAATTCTATTGAAGTAGGCCTCAGCAAGAGATTTCTAGGAAAACTAGATTGATAAATATGTGCACACAGCTATTTAAAAAGTCTTATTACGATGATTGTATTTGGTAGGAACTGTTAAAGTTCTAGGACGCAGATTTTATGAGTAAATAGTTTGCTTTTCTTAAAGTTTCTTATGCAAAAACTGTATCCCAAAAGATTTTTTAAGTGCTAAATAAAACAGCTGAGCTTAAATAATAAATAATAACACATAAAGAGGATTTAAAAATAGTTCAAGTATATGAGGGAGATGCAGAAAGAGATAAATAAAACAGTCCTAACAATGAAGTTTGTGCAGTCACTGATATGAGAATGAATTCTCTAAGGCAGCTTGCAGTAGAAGGCAAAATTTGCAATACATGTCAGATGAAGTAAACAAAACCCTAATTACTTTCTAAGAGTATGCTCCCTTCCCTTCCCTTTTTGTCCTACATATTTATGATACACTGATAGTTATTAAAAAAGCAGTCATACTTCATAAGAGGCATCTTTTCTCACCATTGTAAATATATATGAAATAGCCAAGATAAAAAAATTGTACATGCCACTCTTCTGTTGTCAAGAAAAGTTACTTTACAGCATAGCAATACAAAGTGTAAAATCTCTCAGTACTTACTCAGGGAAAGAGGCCTCAGTACATTTAAATGCTCAACGTAAAGACGAGCTTGTGAATGTGCCATGAAGAAGATGATTTAACGAGCTCAAATATATACATGTGTGCATAATTTAAGAGTTGGCATCTGGTTTGTTTGTTTGTAGTTTGTTAGGAAATGTATACCATGTTTCTGTGAAAGAGGAACTCAGTGCTTTGTGCTTTCTCTCAGAGGAAGAGGGGGCTTGCTCTGAGCATTCTTGGGGAAGAGAAGCTTCAGGAGTGCAAAAGGCAAAGCAGGAAAGCTGATCTAATATTTAAGGGATAAGAGAGCAGAAAGCCTGGAGAGAGGATGTAGACCTAGAGTCAGACCACAAAGCTGGTGGAAAAAATAAATATCCTAAAGTCCCAAAAGAGTTAAGAACTGCCATAACTGAGCATTAGAATTTGAACCAAGAGTGTAGAAAAGGACCTGCCCTGTCAGTGCACAGTAACTTGGAAGAGACCTTTTTATAATTATTCTTGCTCTCTTATTTTTCTCAGGAAATGGATTTTCTATATAAAAAGGAAATTTGTTATAGTCCAAGGAAAATTAGCGTTTGAAGTAAGGGTAATTTCCGACATTTGAGGATGTTCATTTTATAAAGGATCTATCATCAGAGCAACTTTTCAGCTTTGACCCACTGTACTGAATTTGGCTAGGATAGACTTAATTTTATTCATGGTAGATCCTACGGTCTTATGCTTTAGATTTTTGACCAAAACAGTGCTGAACATTTTATCAGTGCCTGCACAGTGTCCAGGCTTCCTCTGCTTCTCATACTTCTGGGTATGGGCAAGAAGGTGGGAGGGGACGCAGATGGGACATAGGTAACCCCAACCAATAAAAGGGATATTCTAGAACATATGGCAGCATGCTCAGTGATAAAAGCTGACCAGAAGAAGGAGGAAGGGACCATGTTCAGGGTTATGGTGTTTGTCTCCCCACGTGACCATCAGGCCTGATGCAGGCCTGCTTTCCTGGAGGAGGCTGAAAAAGCAGCCAGTGAACTCCTTCAGCTGCTCTGCTTGTGTGCACAGCTTTTGCTGTACCTATTAAACTGTCTTTGTCTCAGCCCACGAGTTTTCTCTCTGTTACTCTTCTTTCTCTCCTCCATCCCACTATGGGAGAATGGAAGGGGGGTGTGGATGTTGTGTGAGGGAGCAGCTCTGGGCTCTACCTGATCACTGCAGTTAAAAAACATCCACGTAGGCTCAGTCAAAATGTTTAAACTGTTAATCTTAATAGTTACATCAGATAATACAAAGATGCAACAGGTGGCTATTTCAGATTGAGCCCTTAAGTACAGAGCTTTCATAACACAAAATTATTGACTGGGAAAAGCTTGTTCATAATAAATAGACTTTCAGTCTTTTCCAGAGCCAAAATACATGGAGGAAAAGCACAAGGTTAATAGGTTTCACCTGTATCAGACCTGTATTCCAAAGAGATTTATTTGCTCTTCCATTTGACAAAAAAAGGGGAATTGATGTGGATACTTCGCTTCATAGGCAAACAAATCTAGCCATAGATGTTGTTGTATATATTTATTTTCAAAGATGCTACCATATGTCTTTAGATAAACAGTATGAAAAACACATTTGTTAGGTGGGTGGAATTGTTTTACATTAAGTGGCCAGCATTCGTATAAAAACCATGGGCTTTACCTTTCTAAATGCAGTAGTTGCTAAGAAATATTTTGATATTTTATCAGAAATCATGATTTTTAGTGATGTATTCTATTGAAGCTTGATATAAAAATGGATTACTAACTTTTGTTTCCTTGGTATTTCTTTTTAGGATTTATTTATACCTGTGGTGGAACTTTAAAAGGACTTAATGGCACTATAGAAAGTCCTGGCTTCCCATATGGATATCCAAATGGTGCAAACTGTACCTGGGTTATAATAGCAGAAGAAAGAAACAGAATACAGATCGTCTTTCAGTCTTTTGCTCTAGAAGAAGAATATGATTATTTGTCATTATATGATGGGCATCCTCACCCTGCAAACTTTAGGACAAGGTAAACAATAAATATTATTAAAATCTCACTTGTAGTAATAAATAAAAAATGTATGGTAAAATAGTTAAAGCTAATGTTTTTAAATTAGGAATTCTTTCTTATTTAGTCTTTAAGGTGTGCTTCCTCTAATTAATCATGAGTGTCAAAATGTATATCATGCTTTAATTCTAGTTAAAGTAACTGCTGAAATTAATCTAGCTCTCATTAAATTGGTCTCCACGAAATGTAATTCATTAAGAAGCATACAAGCATGGATAAATTAATGTAAAGTGAATATGAGATTGTGGAGGTCTCATTTTGCATAATCTAGTAGCAGTGGAACTTTTGTAATCTTCGCAAGAGGGGGCTTTTATAGAGATCAGGAAAATTTAATTAAGGCAAACCAGGTTATTTTTTTGTGTGTGTTTGTATATAAACATCTTCTAACAAAAAAAAAAAATCTGTTTGAGATATCAAGAGTGTGATGTGCCACAGAACATTTTCTATTAGAGCCTCTGTGCTTCAGAGTCTTAGCCCAGATGTTCAGTTCTGGAAGGCTGCAGCTTATGGAATACATAATTCTACAACACCAATAGATATATTACTCACACATTTGCTATTTATCTTTACTATCATCTACCTTGACTTCTGTTAAGTCAATTTGTCATCTAGCTACACTTCTAAGTCCTTTGGCATAGCCACACAACATCCTTGTTGTTAAATGGGAGAAATTTGTATTTGATTGGGTAGACTGATGAATAACACAGTGGCCATGTGGCCACACCCAAAATGTTGCAGTCAACAGCTTAAAGTCCAATTAGAAATCAGCAGCAAGTTGTCCCTCAGAGGGTCTGTATTAAAGTACTGTTCAATATCTCTGTTAATGATGTGGACAGTGGAACTGAGCGCAGCCTCAGCAAGTTTGCAGATGGCATCGAGGTCAGTGGTGCCACTGGTTTGCTTGAGGGGAGGGATATTATCCAGAGGGACATCAACAGGCTGGAGGAGTGGGCCAATGAGGTGAGGCCAAGTGTAACATCCTGGTCAGTTCTTAGTATCCATACTGAATTGGGGATCAATGAATTTAGAGCAGTCCTGCAGAGAAAGACTTGGGGATATTTGCAGATGAAAAATTGGACATTAACCAGTAACATGAATGAGGACTGGAGCACCTCAGGAACAAGTTGCTCAGAAAATCCTTGGCTTTGTGTAACCTGGAAGATGTCCCTTCCCATGACGGTGGAGTTTGAACCAGGTCATCTTCCAAACCAAACCATTCCATGATTTTATCCTGCGATAAAGACAGGAATAATAACTGTTCCTAATCAGGGAACATCCAGTTTCATTTTACTTGGCATAACACTGCTCAAAGAAAGGGATGTGCTTTTGTAACATTTTATAGTAACTGTTGATACACTGGTAATGATTTTTTTTAAACTATTGCATAACAATCTGGCATTTGATCACTAAAAGGAATATGTAACTTGGTACTACAAGTTACTACAAGAAGAGCAAAATTCTGCATCCAGTTTTTCCTCTGACCAGAGGAAATTTGTGCAGGATATAAATTCTCTTAAATGGTTAACAGTCGGCAGATGAAGAGAGATGCATCTCTAATTAATTGTTTTTCTTTGTACTGCTGTGTTTTCATTTCTGTTTCATGAGTGCTTGAATGCAATTCTGATATCAGCTGCAGGAAGGAAGGAACCTACAGATAAAGATTTGAGAGTTGTCTCCCACAACAAGTTTTTCTCCTTTCTATTCACTCATCGAAAGATAAAACTGAGATTTTCTCAAATGTAGGAACCTGAAAAGGCCCTCACTGTCAGTCAAAACTTTGTTTGGTGAATCTACTCTAAACTGCAATCTCAAGGAGAATGTGAACAACGTTCTGCACAAATGCAAAGAATAAAACTGTGATTCCAGTTAGGAACCAATGGTCCTTACTGAGTTACAGTTTAAATAATCTCCAGGGAAAACAGGTGAAGATAGCTAGCAAGCTAAACGGAAGATGAAAAGAATTATTTGAAAATGATATATAAATAATGATAATGATATTATGAAAATAATATATTGTAAAGGCAGAATTACTTTTCTTTATGTCTTGTTCAAGCTGCTGAAAAGGTTTATATATATTTGTGTGCACATGTACATTCATATATATGTATACGTATTGATACATAGATATATAGATAGCTATATATGCATTTATAGATATATGTGTGTGCAAGATTCTTTTCAAATTAAATTAATTCTTCAATGCTGGAGCTTTAGAATATGATTTTTTAATCTCTTAGAAGAAAGTCAAGGAAACCTGTCATGCTTAAATGTTTCAGTGTTGTATATTTAGGATGCCATTAGATTCTGGTGAAGAAGAGTGTAAGAAGTCATGTGGAAGAGAAAAGAATCAGTCAGCACTTAAAAAAGAAAAGCTGATTTAACTTCAATATAGGGCTTGAAATAGACTATTTTTGCAAGACTTACAAGATCTTTCCAGAGTGTGGGTGCAGAAGAACACCACACATTGTGTGAGTGGAGAATTGGCTTTAAAATTAAGAAAACATGATAGTAAAATTATGCAAGGTTTACTAAATCTTTCATAGTGACATTTATTTTCTCAGATTGCTGTTGTAATTAGTGAGGTGATGCTTCCTTAAGTTTTCTCTTTTACAAATAAGTGAAGTTTTACTAAGGTACAGTTGCCTGTGGAAACTATCCTTCTAGCATGGCAATGTATTTTGAGATTTTACTTAGTGATATTAATGAATGTGTAATCAGATTACACTTTGCACCCTCCCTTTTATTTTCTAACAGGCAAAAATATTTTCAGTGGACTACACATGTGTATTTGGAAAAATACATAACAGGATAGCTAAAAGAATTGTCTTGGATAGACAAGGCCACTACTTCTTTTTTTTTTTTTTTTTACTTTAATATTGTGAAATAACTTTCTATATGAACGAAATGATTTTGCAGTTCAACTATTTGTGACACTCATCACCTCTGACTCCCTCATTGTCCAGTTATGTACTTTGTCTAATTGGTTTCCTCAGAATTAAATCTTATTGAAATTACAATAATTGCATGTCTTCAGCAAATGCTCAACAGCTTTTAACTGATTTGCTTGGCACTTAAATGACAGCTAAACAATAATAAATGGAAAAGAAGCATGTTAGATTTGACCAGTATGGAAAGTGCTGTCAATATTTCACTTGCATCTTTGTGTTACTGTGTATGCTTGGTTTAGTTTATTTCATATGATAATCTTTGTTTCAAACTACAACTACCAAATAACTTAAAACTGTGAATTTTATGCCAAAAAAATGTTTGTTTTTTTAAAATAAAACATATTTGTAATCACCTAAAAAACCGTTTGTTTGCAGAAAGACAGTGTTGCTCCCTGTATTTGAACCAAGCTTTCAGCAAAATTTCATAGTAAGGAATATTTCTGGGTCCTGTCACAGTCTATTTTTAGAGCTTTCTTGTTGCCCCCCCCCCCACCCCACAATGCGTATTTGTGATTTTTGTGTACCCTTTCTTTCACATTTATGCAACAAGTTCTCCTTGATGAAAAAAACAAAACAAACCAAACAAACAAACCCAAACAAACAAACAAAATAACCCCCCAAAGAAGCAACAAGGATTGATTTTCTATGATAGCTTTTAAAAACATTGTTTAGACCTGATTTTGGTAAATAGCTAATATAACTTGTATTCTGGATAAAAGTGTTGCATTTTCAGATTAAACCTCCTGTTCCATTTCTTCCAAATGTCTCTTTCATTACTTTTGTGGGGTACAAGATGAATCATTTCAGCTAAGCTTATAATATGTTTTCAATTTTCTGAGTGCCCAGCTTGAGGAAAAAAGGGTTTTGTTTGCACTAGAGATAAGAAATCCCACGATTTAATGAAGTTAGCAGAAGGTATGCTTGAACCAATAAAACACCACATAAATCAACTGCTTTGCAAAGCCAGTTGGAGTCATCTAATGATACTGTTTGCATGTTATGAAAATAGTCTTTAGTGCAACTTGTTAATAGTTCACTGTACTGGCCTTATCTTAGGGAGTGGTGGGAAAAGAGCTGCTCCACAGGTACAGGCCAGCAGGGGCTGAGCACGGGGACAGAGCTGCAGCCGGGATGGGGACAGAGCTGCAGCAGGGATGGGGACAGAGCTGCAGCAGGAGTGAGGACAGAGCTGCAGCCGGGATGGGGACAGAGCTGCAGCAGAGATGGGGACAGAGNCTGCAGCAGTGTGGGGACAGAGCTGCAGTAGGGATGGGGACAGAGCTGCAGCAGGAGTGGGGACAGAGCTGCAGCAGGAGTGGGGACAGAGCTGCAGCAGTGTGGGGACAGAGCTGCAGTAGGGATGGGGACAGAGCTGCAGCAGGAGTGGGGACAGAGCTGCAGCAGGAGTGGGGACAGAGCTGCAGCAGTGTGGGGACAGAGCTGCAGTAGGGATGGGGACAGAGCTGCAGCAGGAGTGGGGACAGAGCTGCAGCAGGAGTGGGGACAGAGCTGCAGCAGTGTGGGGACAGAGCTGCAGTAGGGATGGGGACAGAGCTGCAGCAGGAGTGGGGACAGAGCTGCAGCAGGAGTGGGGACAGAGCTGCAGCAGTGTGGGGACAGAGCTGCAGTAGGGATGGGGACAGAGCTGCAGCAGGAGTGGGGACAGAGCTGCAGCAGGAGTGGGGACAGAGCTGCAGCAGTGTGGGGACAGAGCTGCAGTAGGGAAGGGGCAGAGCTGCAGCAGGACTGCTCAGGGTGGGCTCAAGCAGAGGCCAGGAGCCATGGACAGCGGTGGGGGGCAGTCCCATCAGCTGAGGCGTGTCAGGGCCGGGAAGGGTTAATGGTTTTCTCAGAGTCCTGACTCTGCATAAAAGAGAGAAAATTATTTAATGCTTGCCTATAAAGCAAAAAGTATGGACCTAACTCCATGAATTCTTCATTGTGTACTTCTCTTGTCAGTCCTTGAAAAGTCACATGGAAACCATGACTGGTTTTAAACCACACACTCTGGGGCACTGATATGGTGCATATGTAGGTGGATGACTGAATGGTAATATGAGCCTGGACACTTCCTTGCAATTATTTTACTTTGCAACTTGGACAATATCTTGTTTTCTTTCTTTTTAGAAGAAATTTCTAAGCGTAAGACATAATATATTGTCGGTAAATATCAAAAAGCATGTTGGTATTTTTCTTCTTTTTTTTTAATTTAGGAGTTAGGTGCTTAGAATTGAATTTTTATTTGAAAAGAGGTGTCGTACTCCTCAGTTGTCTAAAATTTTTGTTTTCTAATTAGCTACGCCAACTTGCAGTGTAGTATTCAAAGTAGCTTTAAGCATGTGAATAATAATGTGACTATATACCCAAACTCTGTTTGCGGCTCCAAAGAAATAAATTTTAAAATTTACTAGTACTTAACCACTTAATTAATTTAACCAGTTAATTAATTTGCCAGTTAAATATTCATGAAAAAATTAATATTGCATTGAAATCAATGAAATAAATTCAGATCTATTTCAGAGAGAAATAAAATGCATCCCTTCTGCAATTGTACTTGGTTAAACTGAAGCATTTAATCCAGTATATTTCTGTCTCTTTATGTTGGCTAAAATAATTTTTCATATGTTTATGCTCAGAAAGCAATATTTTTAAGTAGCCGAAACTATATATTTTACAAAATTAAAAATAAAATTATTTAGAAAATTATTAGTCTACCATAACGTTGTGGTAAAAATCATCATAAAATTCCATCATGTGTGTCTTCATAAGGACAGGCATGGTACGGAAGTTTGGAAATCTCTGCTGTTAGAAAAATGGTATTATTGTTTGTTACTCTTTTTTTTTTTTTTTGCATAAGTGAAAAAAACTATGAATATGTTTATTTAAAAAAAATATAAGTGGAGTTCTGACAAACTGCCACAAAATGGAATTTTTGATCACTGAATAAATATATATATATTTTTCCTTGCATTGAGAGCCTGCAAGATCAGCATGTAACTAGAGAGATACTTTTAAATGTTGATAACATCACTGTGTCCAAAGATTTAATTATATTAAAATCTTTTCTCTTGTGACTCGTGGTTAATTTTCTCTCAGGAACTTGCTTGGAAGGAAGCTTTAAACATAGTGTTTAAAAGGGGAGTTAGTACTCACAGTTTTTAATCTCTTGTATTTAAGCAAGATAAATCATCCTTTCATCTACACTCCCTGCTGAGGCCACCAAGAATTAAATGTACAGGTTACCTGATCTGTGCTGCTGAGCTGAATAGGAGAAATTAACTGAAATTACTGGGGACATCTGCTACCTTTCCTCTGTTGGTGAATTGCTCTCTTAAAACATCTGACTCTCTGATTATGCCTACATTTTTAACATGTACTCCCCTTACAGAGAAAAACACATTTTCAGTAGATTAATAAGTAGATCTTTAAAATTTCAGCATGCTCCTAGTGTTAAGTATAATTTGGTATTGGCTCCTCACTCAAGTACTTCCAAAGTTTTGGTACTTAACCAACAGCCTCGTACTGACTATAAAATTAAAATTATTTATTTGATCCAACTTTGGAAAAAAACATTAAAAATTACTGTAAAAATATGTAAAATTACAATTAATCCTTAATATTCACTCACATTAAATACTGTTACAATTGCAGGTAGGTGAATTGTCTGTTTACTTGGCTCTGGGGTGAGGCTATGGTAACTAAGAAGGGCATTGAAAACCATCAAACTTGCCAGAACAAGAAGCCAAACTGGCTTGTGCGACTGTGCATAGGAGTGAGACCTCTGAGGAAGACCACAGCAGGAGCAGGAGTGCCTTCCTCTCCTGGTGAGGGAGATTCCTCTCCCATGTGTGTGAGCTGAGCCCTCCACCAGTGCCTGCTCCTGAAAACCTTCTCAGCTGTATGCCTCTCCATAATAAATGTACCAGGTATTACTGACAACAGGAGCAAACACTCTGTTTTAGCTCATAAACAATCACAAATATAAGGTATATTTTCTCAGAATAATTTACATTATTATTATTATTATTTTAGAGCTTTGAAATCATAGAATTGTCAATCCTTTTCTCTACATCTAAAAACCATTCAGGACATTGTATAAATAAAACCAAATCAAAACAAAATCAACAACAAAATCCAAAGCAAAATCAAGAAAACTTCACTAATTTTATGTTCTTACTTAAAAAATAAGTAGCACTAAGTAAAATGTTAACAATGCCCAATTTTAAAAGGGGAAAGATATATTTCTGGAAGACTAGATTTTGCCTTTAAAACTTTCTATTTTTAAAGTGAAAGAATTATAATTTACATCTTTCATGTGCTAAATTGTCAATTTTTTCTTACAAAACTTTTATGAAGAAAGACTAGCAAAAGAATAAGTGTTGGCACTAGCAGAAATTTCCAGTGTCCTCATTTAATAATTCTACTTGCTTTTGCATTTATTTTGACACATGGGTTTCTCCCTTTAATAGTGTGTTGATTCTCCTTCCGAATTTTGTTGTATGTAGATCCATTTTATTTCATGTAGGTGTATCCTTTTTTGTCTTTGTAAGTTGTTTCTCATATGAACAATTCCTTCTTTAACCATATAGAGTATTTTATCTGTATTATTTTATCAGTTCATTTACATTATTGCCATTTCAAATAGCAGCTGGAGTATCTGAGTTAATTCTGTACTTTTCATCTACTAATATAACAGTTGCTCAAGTTAGCAGACTACTAATAAAATAAAGAAAAAATGTCAGTTCTGTGAGGTTCTAGATTAAATCTAGAGATTTGAGCTCTCTCTGACTGTTTGATTATTAGGGCTTTAGGACATGTCAGAGTGGAATATTTGCAGTCTTCATTCACCACTAACCTTGACAACTTACAAAGCTTTCTTTTTCACTCTCCTGTTTATGACTTTTGGATATTGATGTAGACTAGGACTTGTTGATAGGAAGACAATGAATCATTTACTGTACCTCAAAAATTTCCATTATCAACCATAGCTTTGATTTTTTTCAGTTCAGGCTGTTTATTATGCCCTAAGAATACACATTTTTCTTCTCTCATCACGGTTCACTTCGTGTCCAAATTTTCAGCCAGAGCAGATACTGTGAGCTGATTAGGATCAAATTAGGGATTCTCCACTTTGGAAACAACTTCTTATCACAGTGATTTTTATTTCAGCTGCTCCATGGTTCTTTAGATTTCTCCATTATTTGCCTGGAAAGAGAAGAGAGAAAGGAATTTCATTTGAGAATTTAGGGACAGGTGAACAAAACCAACCAGATTATGGTCTCCTTTCACAAAGAAAGAGAAAATAAAAAAAGTATAAGTCCTAGACAAAGACCAATGAGTAGATAAGGATACAGAAAGCAACAGGACCAAATACCAAAGCAGGTGAAGGTGAGAAAAAAGGCAATTAAAAAAAGGAAAGAAGGAACCAGCAACCAAAGTGGAAAAACTATGAGATAGGTAACAAAACTGAATGATTCTTACTAGGAAAATTTTCAATGAACACACAACCAAAATAAATACTGCAAAATAAATAAAACCTGTGTGAACAGAAGATATGTGGAATCTTGAACTGAAAATCGGTAGGGACATGACAATAAATACAGCAAAACTTGTAGATAAGAGAAACAGATTTTTGAAAGGAATGTAACAGAATGAAATGTATTGGTAAACAGATGTTCAGCTCTGAGATGGATTCTGAGTAGATAAAACATTTAAACAGAGTTTTTTTTTTTCAATCTGAGATGTTTGCTTTATGAAAAAATACATTGAAACAATAAAAATTTTTGGCACTGTGCTTATAAATGCAAAACTGAAAGAACATACAAATTGTTCTATACTTTCAGGAATATTTTTATATGATTTTAAAAGTCTAGACACTGATAGAGAAAGGTAGATAATTAAAACGGATAAAAGAATGTGCTTGCCCGGACAAGGTGACACTTGTCTCTTGAATTTATGCTTACATTACTACAAAGAAGCCAAGGTTTTTGCAGGTTTGGGAAAAATAGTTAGCTAGAAAGGAAATCTAAAGTTAAGTGGTGAGGATTTAAAAACCAAACCCAAAATCAAACCAAGCCAAACTAAATGAAACCCAAGCAACCAACTAAAATTTCAGCTATATTTGAAGGTGGAGATGACCTTCTAGTAAATGACCTTTACTTAAGGAATGAGACTTTCCCATTATTAGCTTTCTATAGGATATCTTTCTCTGAACTGGATGGCCAGTTTGGCTGCTTTGAATTGGCTGATGGATGTTGGACTAGCTTGTTTGCTTCTCATATAATGCAAGGAAAGCCTCTTTTACAGCCTTCGAGATTTATTATCTGTCTTCTTTGGACAAACTGGTAACTACTTTAAACTGGTAACCACCTATATATGAAGAGTGCATTTTCCAGTTTTATAGTGAGATGAGTATGGCCATTTCTGAGAAACAAAAATGTTACTTATTCACTTTTCTTTGTGTTGCAAAATTGCTTCATGGCATTTGAAATAACCAAGGAAGAAAAGCTGGTTTTTGTTGTGGAGGCCATTTATACACTGTAACACAGCCTGCCAGCGCTGTCTGTGGCCATTAGTTTTTCATCTATGTTTCAGTTATAAAAAGGAAAAGAATGATCTCAATAATAGTCTTGTCCCAGAAAGTTACAGTCTTTGGGAAAGTACCATTCTATTACAGGGTTGTCTAACTGTTAGACCTGTTTACATGACAGAAAGGTAACTCTTAAACCAGCTGTTAAATTCACTTTGTATTGTTGCAGTTAACAGTATCAATAAAAAGACCTTATAAAGTTGATAATTGAATCAGAATATGTCTGGAACAACCATATATTGTTACTAAATTAAACCCTGAACAACTGGTTCCTGTATGAATACACTATTTCTATTATCTTTGAAGAAAGGCATGATCCTTCTATTTTAAGTGGTTTGTCTGCAGAAAGCAAAAAGAATCCTTTGAGGTTTTGTTTGTGTGTGTGTATTTACAAAACATATATGTGTGTGTGTGTGTATTTACAAAAAATATATGGTTTTGTGTGTGTATTTACGTATACACTAATTAGAAAGAACATCAGGCATGTGGCTTTACCTGGAGAACTTTTCTCTCTGTCTCTCTAATGCTTGTATTACATTGGGATTGTGACCCCTTATTGCTAAAATGTGACTCCTATAGATTATGTTACATGGCTGAGCTGGAAGTGAATATTTTATCATTCAAATTGGTTTGATGCCTGGAACTTAAGAAGAAATTTATCTGAATAATATACTGGAAATCCCCATATATGTTGATATGGACAAGAGACTACCTACCAAAAAACCCCAAACTAAAAAAAAAAAAACAAAACAGAAAAACACACACACACACACACACACACACACACCCCAAAAACAAAAAAATAAACTAACACCAAAAAACCCCCAATAAACAATGCCAAAAGCAAAAAAAACCCCAGAGGTCCTTTCTAAGGGTTAGTAGCATCAAAAAATTATCTCCAAATATGATTTCAGTTCTTCTGTAGTCAGTACAAGATTTTAGGACCTAAACATACCAACACAGACAATTATGCAGAAATGTCTTTTTCATTAGGATTTACAAATTCAGCAATGAAATTATACACTTTTCATATATGGTCCAATAGGCATCTCTTTTGCATTGTAAAACATACATCCTACACATCTAGTTTTCAAGGTGTATAAAAAACTTAGCTTCTATACATCTGTAACATATCTACAAAGGACTGAGATCATTTTCCTCATTAAATGTTGCTGCCTTATAATATGATACCAGCTGTGCACAGAAATGAATGTTTACTTTATCTAGTTTTAAACAATATTAGAAGTTCCTTTAAGGTAAAGTAGATTTGCTCTTCTTGCTGATACCTTCCATATATCCACCATGCTAAAATTATATTTGTAGACAAAGTTTGACTGAGATTTTCTAATGCTATAAAAGAGGAATCTTTTCTTGGACAAATGCTGTTCATTCTTAACTGCGGTTTGAAAGAAACCAATAAAGACTTCTATTGCTCAGGTCTGAGAGTGGGCATTTCTCTAATGCTTTTTTATAAGGTGATTAAAGTTGTTGATGAGAGAGCTTCTCTAGAGTAACCAGCATCTGTATAGAAAAAAATTGAGCTCATATATTTGAGTGGAATTTTGGGTATTGGAAAAAATGAAATGAAGAGGGCCTAAGTTATTGATCAATATGCTGTAACACCAGGTTTCATTATTATGCAAATGTGTTCCAGATATATATGGAAGTGGCTCTTAACACTGTTTTATGAGGTGCAGCTGTAAGAAATTTTTTCGCTGATAGTAAGCCATGAAGAAGTCAAATAAAAAATGTGAGTTACTTTAAAAAAAAAAAACTTCAGCACACAAACTAATTTATTTATTGTGCTTTATGTTTGGTTGGGGTTTTTTGGTAAAAAAATGTATTTTCTTAAACAAAGGGGTTTTTTAGATTGGTATTTAGAGTAGTGGCCAGTTATTCTTGATATTGAATTAAAAGATAAAATTTCAAGAAATGTTCAAAGAAAGACCAACTTTGAATGTCCTAAAAACCTATTCACTCTTTGTCTTATTAAATGGGTTGTTTGAAGAACAATTTTGAACTGATTTCTCACTTTGTATTAAGTGATGCAGTGGCTTGAAGAAGTTATATTTAGCATTTTTATAAAGCATATATCCATAAAATACAAGGAAAATGGAAAAGTTTTATACTGTCTACATAGGCTTTTTATTGTCTTTATCAGTTACAGTACCAAAAAGTAGCAACTCTAACTCTTTATTTCAGTATGAAATGTGGGTAGCCAACTCATCATCTTCTTTGTGAGATATCCTGTTTGCAGTAACAATTGTTTCTTTTAAAAGTCTTGTTTACTCCACTCTCTGATTCTGTTAATGTCAGTCAACATGGCTCTGATATGGAATCGAGATAACACAGATAACCTGTCCTTTGATGATTGCAAAACAGATCAGCTAAGCGGACTCATATTTCTATTATAACTTTATTTTTATTTAAACCCATTTATTAAAAGGCAAATGCTAATTGTAGACCTGTCAGTCCAATGACTGTTTACAGATGTGTATTTTATGTGCCCATAGCCATTATCCTGTCCTAAATACAAAGACAAACACTAGTTGCATTTTCTTATCCAATTTCAGCAAAAGTAACAGAATCTTTCAAAGTCTCTTCTCTGAAATTATTATGGTATTTCTTTGCTCATTTTGGAAGTATTTCTTCTATGTTCGATCAGTTATTAGAAGATTGTGAAAAGTGAAGGTTAGAATAAGGTACCTGACACACTTCTATTATACTATCTATGTTTTTCAAGTCCAAATTTTTAATTTAGATTTTTTCTCCCTTGGAAGTGAGACCTTATCTTCTATTTTAAACTCATGTACTCTTTTCTTAAAAAATGCATTTCATTGTTCTGCAAGAAGTTTTTCTACAGTATTTCATATGTAGTAAGCAATATAGAATAAATAATTTACCTTCTATGAGGCTGAAAATTGCATGTTTTTATTATTTATGTTTATATAGAATATAAATTGTACTTGTGTAATAGATACATTAATTTAGAATCTTTTATTTCACTGCATTCGTAAAGGTCATTATAAGGTCACATTTCTGGTTTGATGGGATTAAAACCACCTCAAGTGCCACAACCATTTTTCCTAGATATTTTTCCAGAATTTTAAATATGTAAATGTAAAATATTTTCCATTATAACTTGGTTTTCTTATCTTCCACTTTGTGTTTGATTGTCTGTTTTGTCTCTTTTTTACCTACTCAAAACTCCAAGGGCATTTCAGAGTTTAATTTCTCACCATAGTGGTCAAAAAGAAAGACTTTATTCATACTTATTTCTTCACTGCAGTGGATTCAGGCTCTGCCTTGCAGCACCATATGCTCCAGACCTCTAAGTATAGAGATAGACATACCCAGTGCTGGGGGAGAGACACCTTTACTCCAGCATCCTCTCTTCCCTCTCTTGCTCTTTCTGGCGTACTCTGCTTATGTGTTATGTTCTCCTTTAAAGTGGGCAGGGGCCTGTGAGAAAAGTAAGTTGGTTCAGACTCAGTGAAAGTTTTCTGGAAAAAATTGAATGAAAGGAGATTTTTGTTTGTTTTTTAAGGTATCACAGCTCGTTTAGCTGATTAATCGGTTGGTTTTATTCTATTTGTTGCCATTACTCTGTTTTAAAAGACTGAATTTTTCATATTAAAAGCATAGATTCTGAAATATATGTATATAGTTTGTCCTCTTTTACATGGCCTGCTACTACAAATTTATCTCTATACCAGAACAGAAATAAAGAGTGTGGTGATAATGTCACAAGCCTCTTGCTCGTGGATGAATTCCAAAATGACACAGAATATTTAATATAAGCTGAAGCTGTTCTGGAAGTTCTTGGCACCTACAATGGTGAGAAGCAAAATATGGCATCTCTCCTTTCCATATTGTGCTATTTTCACACATTAAGGCAAAGTTACAAAAGACAGTCTAACTCATCTAAAAGCTTCTTGTCACTCACAGAAGCAAGCCCCTCGCCTGTGTTCCTCTGACTTCGGCTGTGGGATCCTTTTCTTTTTTCCATTGGCTCTGGCCCTCATCAGGCATTCCACTTTGAGGATATGCTTCCCTTTGCTAACTGAATTGACTCAGGTTTATTTTTAGAGCAATAATTCTTCATTGGGGTGGTTAAATAAATTCAGAGAGAAGAGTGCAAATGACTAGAACCAGTGTGAAATCAGTGTTAGAACTCTGGGAAAATTGGAAGGAGCAGGTTCCTCTCCTTTGGTGCTTTGAAAGCTCCAAGATCTGCTAAAATGTACCATAGATCTTCACCCAGCTTTAAGATGAGGACAGTAATCTATATTGTCACAACGCTTCAGCTGCTCAAGGTTAAAAATATGTACTGATTGCTTAATTTTTTTCCTTTTAAATTCTAATTACTTTAAGGACCTAGGATGCTTTCAAATTCTCTAAAGGTTACTGTTTTGATATGTTTTGTTCTGAAGCAGTTTTTCTCTTCAAGAAGCAGGCAAATCCACATCCTACAGATTTTTAAAGACTATTTGTATGGTACTGCAATGTCTAGTTCTTCTTACTTATCATTTGAAGTCCTTCTTAATAGTTTTATGTCTTAAAACAAATTGAATGCTTTAGAAAAGACAATTATTTATAAAATCTGTTTCATTTTTGATGATAGAAAAAAAGTGGGGAGTTGTATAATAAAAGTTTTACACTGATAATGGATGATGGCAGTTTTTAGAAACATGCTTTGTACAGAATTTAATGATCATACCAGAACCTGATGAGCACTTTATTGTTTAGTTCAAAGCAGCTGTTCAATTAACAATGTTCAGCCTTGACCTATGATCATTATTTTAAAATAATAGATTGCATGAGCAGTTTTGCATTTTGACAGGGAAAAATAATCATTTGACAAAAAATAAATTAATTCACAAATAATATGTCAATTTGTTAATGACTTATTGAACAAAGTATATTTTTATTACTATTTCAGTGAGAGTAAAACTTGAATCTAGTTCACCACTTCTGCTCAATCGAGTTTGCTTTGTTTTATAGACTATTAAATTCTGTTTATTTATTTTAAACCAATTGAAAAGACATATAAAAATTGTAGGAGCTACTCCTATTCATATTTTAGTTGGAATATTCTTAAGGAAGCCTTTAAATTTCTTGCTTTCTTCCTGATTCAATGGCTAAAGAAAGAAATTTGAAAGACCAAAGATAAGCTGAATTTTACCAGGATGTTGCAGTTCAGTCTTGCAATACTCTCAGCTGCAATTCAACACCTTTATTAACTTCTCAACAGGTACCCATTAATGCACACAAGCAAATCCAAAGACATAAACCCTAAAGAGAATTGAACTTAATTGTCTATTACTCAGTAGATAAGTGTTATCCTTTTCCAACACACTCCTGAAGTTTAAAAGGTTTTTCTGAATTGGTGTAAGGAAGAACGCAGGGATTGTGCAGGGTTGACTTTGGCTGGCTGCCAGATGCCCATCAGCCCCTCCATCAACAGCAGGACAGCAGGAGAAAATAAGATGAAAAAACTTCTGAGTGAAGACAAAGATGAGGAGATCTTACCTTTATAACAGAACCCAATGTACACATGAAATTTACATATTACAGAGCCTCAGTTTAATTCGCTGTCTAAAAATTGATTTCTTGAATCATGGGATTTTCATATCCCATTAATTGCTTTAGCAATTCTATCAGTGATATATTGCTGAACTCTGAGTTTACTTATTAATTACATGTCTAATCCCTTTCTGAATACTTTTAAACCTTTGGATCAATTGAACAACTAGTTCAACAAGGTAATTGAAGTTCATCTTACCAGTTTTAGTTCAACATTTTCAGTTTAATTAATAAGTGTGACTATATAACAAGTGAGTGATTGATCATCAGGATGGGTGATTGTGTGATCCAAATCATCAGAATTCTTCTGGAGTTTATTTGATCCTCACTTGGATGAGCTATTAACATTTGATGACTTTTTAGCCCTTGTGATTCTTTGAACTTCCTACTAGGATATGGTCTTTTCTGCCCAAAGCTCAAAAAGGCATAGTTGCATAGATGGGTGCATAAAAAACATAGATGTGAGAAAAGGCCAAGGCATGGAAGAGTTTATGTGGGATCAGTTCTACTCTGGCAGTTAGAAGAGTCATCAGAAAGATACAATCATGGAAATATTGTTGATGTTATCCATCAAATTAGATGCAGAATTCTCAAATTTTCAGAAACTTAAATTCATATGTAAGATGTAAACAACATTATTTTCCTCTAAGAAATGTTGTGGTGTACTAATATTAAATATTGTCTTTTTTAAAAAAAAAAGTAAAACTTATTTTCTTTTATTTTTCTTATAATCTTTTCATTCTTCTATCTAGAAAAGAAAAAAACAATTAAAAGTAACTCAGAAAACCCACTCCAAAGATAAACTAAGGAAAGTTAGGATGCTTTTGTGTGCAAGTAGAATCATAGAATCATTGTGCTCCCCTGGGTCCTGTCCCTTGGGTCCCGTCACCACAGAGAGAGATCAGTGTCTGCCCTTCCTCTTCCTCTCATGAGGAAGTTGCAGCTGCAATGAGGTCTCTCCTCAGTCTCTTCTCCAGGCTGAACAAAGTCACTCAGTCACTCCCCATATGGCTTCTCCTCAAGGCCCTTCAACATCTTTGCTTCCCTCCTTTAGATGCTCTCTCTAATAGATTTATCCCCCTCTTATACTGGGCTCCCCAAAGCTGCACATGGTACACAAGTTGAGGCCACACCAGTGCAGAATAATGTGGGACAATCTACTCCCTCAGCTGGAAATTAATGCAGTATATAATGCATTTTGTACATCTACTTGATGTAGAAATACTCTTGTAAAATTTATATCATAAATAAATAGTGGTAGTACTAACAAAGATTTGGGTTTTTTCCCCTCCCCTCAGTTAGAGGTTCCAGGGACACCTTATTGTGGTCTTTCAGTACTTAAGGGAGGTTTTTAAGGAAGATGGGAACACACTCTCAGTAGGGCCCGTAGTGATAGGAAAAAGATTAATGTTTTTAAACTAAAAGAGGTTAGATTCAGACTGGATGTAATGAAGAAATTTTTTACAGGGAGGGTGGTGAAACAGTGGGACAGATTACCCAGAGAAGTGGTAGATGTCCCATCCCTGGAAATATTCAAGGTAAGGTTGGATGGGGCTCTGAGCAGCATCCTCTAGTTGAATATGTCCCTGCTTATCACAAAGGACTTGGACTAGATGACTCTTGAAGGTGCTTTACAACCCAAAGATTTCTATGCTTCTATGATTTTATATATTGTAAGGACTGTGAAAAAGAACTCTAGACAGAGATTAGGTCTTTTAAAACAAGCCTGAATCCCGGTATCCAATTCTTTGTGCCTGTTCAATCACTGGAAGAGCAGAACTTTCTGCCTTTGGTAAGTGCTATCAGACTAAGCATGTTAGAATTGCAAGGTTCTCTCTCCTGTGGTATTTGTGATCACTTAGGTCTGTTACTTAGATCAGGTGGCAGAGGCTATTATCACACAGAATAATTTGAATCTGATACAGTGTGTCTCTAGAACAGTTAAGGACTGGATCTGACTGCCCAGAAGGCTGAGACATCTCCTTCCTTGCAGATTTTCAGGATTTAACTGTATAAAGCCCTGAACAACCTGTTTTGACCTGCCCCTGCTTTGTTTGATATCATCTTATCTAGTGCTGTGAAATGAGTATTTTTTATATCCAAGCAATCTTTTTATAATAAGTTTCACATGTATTTTTCATATTTTCAATATGAAAACTTTTTCTATTTATTTATTTGGGATGATTAATGTAACTTTGGTAACATGCAAGGGAAAACCATAACAGGGGTGAAAAAAATCTCCTTTCTTTTGTGGCATTCATGCTACTTTACAGTGGATATGGAGATGGGAAAAAAAAAAGCTGAAATCATTAGAGCTGCATCTCAAGCACTAGGCACTGGAATTTGATATAGAAATCCAATAGCATGAGATGTACTTCAAACTGAATGATCTGTATGCCTTTGTGCATGGAATATGGATTTCTGAGAAGGAGGAGAAACATAGGTAAATATTTTCTGGATCACTTTAAAGGTTTTATTCAAAAGCAAAGATATTTGCAGTTAACAGTTGTAGGTGACTTTACTTTTAAAAATAATTTATTTGGTTACTCTTTCATATACTTAAAAACATTTTTGATATTTAAATAATGTATTTAATGACATAGAAGATATTTTGTTGCATTATTTTTTGGTAGTGAAATACATAATTTTTAAAAGCATATTACCGTGCTTTTCCTAACTTTTCTGTTGACTACCATTTATGGCTGACCATTGCTGCTCCTTAAATAATTTTCAGAGCTTTTGAAACTTTCTACTGGTAGATGCTCAGTTTGCTGTTGAGAGATCAGAGAGGCTGTTATGGTTTAACCCCAGCTGGCAGATAAGCACCACACAGCCACTCTCTCACTCCCCCACCAGTGGGAAGAGGAAGAGAAATGGAAAAAGTGATAAAATTAATAGACCGAGACAAAGTTTATTAGGGAAATCCAAAGCCACACACAAGCAAAGCAAAACAAGGAATTAATTCACCCTCAGGCAAGGAGGTGAATTCAGCATTCAGCCACCTCCGGGAGAGTAGGGTGCCATGAGGAGTGGTGGTGACTTGAGAAGACAAATGCCATTATTCCAAACATCTCTCTGTCCTTCCTTCTTCTTCCCCAGCTTCATGCAATGAGCAAGACACCACGTGCTACGGGGTATCCCTTGGGTGGTTTGGATCAGCTCTCCTGGCTGTGCTTCCTCCCCACTTCCCATTCACCCCCAGCCCGCTCACCAGCGTGACAGGGTGGGAAGCAGCAAAGGCACTGCTCAGCAGGAACAAAAACATCCCGTGTTATCACACTGTTTCCAGCACAAATACAAAACATAGCCCATGTTAATCAGTGTGAAGAGAATTAACTCCACCCCAGTCAAAATCAGCACAGATGCTTACATGTCTGGTGAATTATTATGGAAATGACACAGAAAAAAAAAGATCACAGGACAGACTGAAAGAGAAAGATGCTAAATTTTGCATTCCCATGAAAGAGGGCAACCAAAAAAATTAACATAATTCGATATATTCAACCTTTAAAATCCATAAGTTCTTAAGTAATCATATATTTTCTTTAATATCTTGGTGTTCAAAATAAGAAAATACCATGACATGTAGAAATTAGGGGATACAGTCCTCAGAACCAAATATTTGATGAGTATTAGATGAAAACAAAGTTACATCTATAAAAAAATACTGAAGAATGTTGTTATTTTAGTTGAGTTGATGCTGGCCACAGCAAATGCAGCAGCAAATTGGGTGAGAAGATCATGCTTTTATCCTAGAAAATGCAAATAAGCAAACCTTCTGTTGAGTGCTTTCTTTTTTTTTTTTTTAAATAATAATTAGAGCTAGTGGGGAAATGTTAAACAAGTATCTGGCAGGCAAAAGATCTCACTAAATTTGAAATTGAATCAGTGTAGCATCAGGCTAGTCAGATGTTAAATCTAATCATCAGCTACTTAGAAAATTAATAGAAGTGTATGTGAATACAAAACTACACAGACAGGACTCCAGCAGCTAATAATGGATTCGTCAGCGTGTGGTCCAACAAAACCAAGCCCCAGTAGCACCTTACTGAATTCAAGATGTATTTATTTGCTAAGTACTCTCTGAATAAATGACAGATAGCAAGTTACTGGACATCCCAGCAAATGAAATGACTGGTAGAAGGATTGTAGCTAGATTAATGGGAAAAATCCACTGGTGATGAAGCTTCATTTGTATATGTGCTATGGATTTTAAGACTAATATTTTCTGGAGATTATCAACTTAAATATGTATCATTGGGACCAAAATTTCTTAGTGGAAGGGAAAGAAAAGTTACATTCATGTACAGGAAAAAAAAATTAGCAATATTTTATCTGTTATTTGAAAATATCAGATATTTCCATTTCCTGTAAACTGCTAAATAGGGAATAAAATTTCTGTTGTTTTCAGAAAGTTTTCCTTTACTTGTGGGGAAGATGCTTAATGAAGTTATACAAGTTTGTTTTACCTACTTTTCTTTTGTACTTGGCATTTTGCTTATTATGCATATTCTTTTTCAGAATCTATCTTCTCCTTTTTACAAGAATAAACAGTTATTTGGAGATCAAACTAAAGTTGAGAATGTATAGGCTTTGACACTCTTTTTAATTTTACAGTCAAAGTTACAATAACTTGACATGTCAACATGTTTTATGTTTCTGCATCATTTGACATAAATTAGGGACAAACATTTCTTGCACCTTTCAGATTACACTAAAACTCTTCCTGCTGTAAAATTTCTATGACCTAATAAAAAATTTATTAAGCGAGATTGATATTCACTTAAAAAGTAAATTTTTTTTTTAATTTCTTCAGATACTATCCAATCTAAGCTGAAGTATTCTTGAGGAACTGTATTTTCTTTGGAAATAACTAACATACTGTAGTAAAGCTAGAATCTTGTGAACTTGAAAAGAAAACAAAATAATACAAATATCTGTTAAAGTACATTTTAAAAATGTACCTATTTAAAAGCATAATCAATGTCAAACAGCAAATATCTAAGACACACAAGCAAAGAGGAAATAGTCATCATCACATCACAGTCTCAAGTAAACAATTTATCTAGGAGCAGTTTGGTATGACTAATCAAGATTTCTTTCCATAATTTTAACTTTGCAATTATGAAATGATTGCTCTATTTAGATCCTGGAGCTGGGAGCTGGTCTTCCTTGAGGGCTGATGAGTTTAAAGTTCAGCATGCAGCCTAAAGTGAGATATGATTTAAGTTTTATCACAAGAGCCACAGTAAAAGCAGAAAACAAATGACTGATCAAACTGCAGAAATTTCCGGTCAGAACTCTAAAGTTTTGGAAACCACAAGTCTGAGATGGTTTGTCATTTTAAAATTATATCATATACGATTGAAAAAAGATTGCGGGAGAGATTAGAATAGAGAGATTATAATTACTCTTGGAGTAGTAGTGTTTTAAAATATACTTAGAAAATGAAAACAGACAGATTTAAATGTTTAATATAGGTGCCTTCTTTTTTTGAAGCTATAGCACATGACAGAATATAGTAACCTACAGGAGGAAGAGACATTCGGACACACTGTGAATGACATGTCTGAAAGAAAATAATTTTGTCATTTTCAATCATTTACAACACCAAAAAATGTTACTACAAATTTTCATATAGGTTCAAACATTGTAATCAATGCCTAGAATTTACTTATTATATTTTAATTAATATTGTCAGAATATTTAGAAGTTCCTGTGTACATAAGATAATGTTTTGTTTCGGACTCCATTTGACTTTTTTCATTACTGAAAAGTAAATGAAGAGGGAGTCAGAAGACACATAAGACACAAATTCCTTTAAAACTAGTCTCTAACCTATAAAAAAACATCCTTTAGCCACTTTGTTTGTACATCAAGAAATTTTATGCACTTGCACCCTGAGTACTTAGAGACATCTGAGGACTCAAAAAAATCTGTCTTCTTTCACCAAGAGATCTTAACAAATAAAAATATAGCAGTGAATATAACAGCTATTGTTACTAATCTGCCTATAATATTACTGATACTCATACTCAAAGCAACTAATTACTTAAAAATATGCAGTTAAAATTCCACAGAATCCTACTTGAATCTACCTCTTTTTTGTGGTGGTGTTCTGTAGTGCTTTTGATGTCTGTTTGGATCCTTAGCCACTTTGGTTTTCCGTGGGAGGATAGGGATGTCACCATGGGGTAGTTATGGCAAACAACCAGCAGGATCAATTTTTGTCACAGAGTATGATGGGGATGATTTTCTTCTCTTCAGTCTTGGGTCTACGTGGAGAAATTTAATCACATAACTCATGTGTCCTTTTCTCTGGTTCCAAGGCAATGGGTGTTTCTGTTGTACATTCTTATACTCTGAGATGATTGCAAAAACATTGCCAGATTCATGTTACTGAAACTACATAGCATGTAAGTAATAGATAAACTCTGAATACATATTGTATCTTCAAATGATATCTTTAATTTCACCATATTCACTACTGGAGTTTTAGAATTTCTATATGCAATAAATTTTTCAGGATGAGCATTTGGTTTTTCTGACATAGAAAAGTTGAATAAATAAAAATACCTCTTAACCTTTTCCTACACTCCCAGAAACATCTGTAGCCTTGCAAAACACACATGTGTCTATTTCCTGTGGGTGTTAGGTGCCTGGCAAGCTTGTAAGACACACCAGGAAGAAAAAAGAAAATATATTCATTAATATGCAGTGTATTCATTTACAAATCTGTATCACTGTTCTGTATTTGATAACACTCTGTTACTAAACTGCATCATCAAAATCAAGTACTCAAGTAGAATGTCACAATATAAAATTTGGGGTTTTAAGAGTTGAAACAGAAAGAAATATATTTTCTTAAACCTCTGTAGACATTGTCTTTTAGTTCCCATGATTTCCTGTGTCTACCTAAGCTGGTATCAGGTATTTATGGGATTTCTTAATGAAGTCAGAGAACACTTCCAAAATCACAAAGGGAAAGAAGAAAAGGAGCAGATAATCCACCCCCCCCCCCAAAAAAAAAGCATATCTGCCATATAATTTTTCTTTCTGCCAAAGTGGTAGACTAAAAAGGAATGATTGAAGAGCCTAGCAAAAGGTGCAGGCACATCCTGCCTGGCCTCTCTCTCTCCAGAAGCACATGGATCTCATGGTGGTACAATGTTGTACCTACCAACTCTGTGCTGATGTTTCAAGTATCTCACAGTACCTAAAACAGCAACAGAGAGTCACCTGAATAACTCCATTAGGTATTTTAAATTTGAAAAAAGTTGATACGAATGGAATGAGATATGCAAATGGAATGTAAGATGGAAAAATTGTTGTAGATAAAAAACACAGCTACTAGAGGAAATTTAAATTTTAAATGTGTTTCATATGCATATGATATCTGCTTAATGAGATGACTGCTTATTTTGCATAATTTTTCCACCTAAAGTTCCACTTCTAGCAGAGTACTCACTTAGACATTTAGTTGTTTAACATTTAGTTGGACATTTAGACTGATCTGAGTAAGTGACAATCAGATCTACGCACATACATTTTCTTACAGGTGTTTTGCTGCTTACCTGCCATCTCTCTCCTGCAGTTATGATGTGCTTGCTGTGCTTTATTTTAAAATACAATGAAAACTATTCTAGCTAACACTTATGACAGTTTGTAGAGTTTAACATACAAATAAGACTTAAGCTCTGAGGTCAATATCCTTTTATATCTAATGAGTAATACTCAAGAATTAAGTTATTTCAATAATCCTAATAAATTACATTAGAATTTTTTCTAAAAATCTGTAGTATTTTTCTGAGTGATATTTGCATGTTGACTTTTTGTTTATTAAAATTTTTGATTAATTTTGCATCCACTAAACCAAAAATACTACCTCTGAATTTCTTCATATCAATTTAGGTGTAGCAACCAAATTAAAGAAACAAGCTTATCCTTTTTGAATAAATTCAACATAATGATGGTTATAAAAGGCCCACTTGCTGAAAGCTAAATGGTATCCAACAGCTCTTATAATGATCTGTTTTGCATCAGCAGCTGTAATGTTTACTATGCTGGTAACATATGTGTTCATTTTAAAAATCCACTACCCATCTAAGCTGTGTCTATGTACCACTCATAAAATTCAATAATTTGGGATAACTGTGTATTTCTTTTCTGATGGGTATATGTTTATACCCAGAATCCTTTTAAATAATTGAGTACATAAATAGATACCAGTTAACCTACTGACAATTTTATTCTAATTATTGGTTTGGTTTTACATTAAGCCAGCTTACTTTAAAGTGTTGATGCTTACCTTATTGTTATTTATTGGTTGATGACCAAGCTATTGGAAAAAATGCACTGATATTGACTTATTAAAATATTATACATATGCCTGTTTGGGAGATGTAAGCATTTTATTTCCTTTTTTTACTAATTGAGCAAAAATATACCCTCCTAATAATTTTATTACCTTTTTTTTTAAATTTAACAAAAATATACCCTCCTAATGAAATAAAAAATGCATTTCCTAAATCATAAATATTCTGTACATAATTCTCTATCTTTTCATATTAACATAATTTCTTTAGTCTTATTTTAATGATATTGTGCATAAAGATATCAATGAAAAAACAAAGAACAGCTTTCTAAATACACCCTCTAAGGACTGGCTACATATAAATATGTGAATATATACCGCTTTAGGGGCCTTTGCTTCTTTTGTTCATGTTTTTCATTTTTCTGGTTATGTGATGTGAGTACTATTATCATTTGGCTTTCATATCTGTCATGACTGTAACGTGGCATAAATTGGCTATTGTATTGAGGAGGTTTTTCT